>JAXCGZ010013353.1:25000-42500 GCA_037179515.1 Halocaridina rubra | reverse complement strand
TCTCAACAGTCAATATGGCAGGGGAAACAAGAATATAAAGAGGTTACGGTATCAAAATTGATAAGAAATCTCGGAGTATCATGCGGTCCAGATGATATTGTAAGTATTCACCGACTTGCTAAGTACGTTAGGGAAGGCAAGGCAAGAATATGAAGGTAACCTTTGATAGAGAGGACAAGTGTAGAGACTGACTGATGATAGTAAAAAAAAAAAATAATAGACTGTCTGGAATGCAAGCCAGTGATCCATTGAGCATATGGTACTCGGGAAGAGATACAAAAATATAGAAAATTGTTGCAGCAAGCTGAAAGGTTAAATGGAGGAAGACATGGAAAAGAGCAGACAAATATGTGTTTCAGGAGTCACCCAGTAAGAGGGGTGATATAGAAAATGTTAGGAAAACAAGGGATATAGCCTCGGTTTTGTGATTTTTGTCTCAACGGGAAGAGGAAGACTTCCTTCATGTCTGCCTAAGTGACAAATTCTTTGCCTGGACCGCTTGGCATCCTAATTCTTACAATGACAGGATCTGAGCATTGATTTTGAAAGAGATTAAAAACACAGTGATACCAAGAAGGGTGTATGACGTTAGTTGGAGTGCAGATGACAAGCTTGTGAGACATGTGCAATGGATTCCTTTGAGTCGCTGCTCCAACTATACCCCTCAAGACGCATACAAGACTTGTGAGTCTTTCCACATAATATTGAAGGCGTGACAGATTCTATATTGTGTCAACAATATTTTAATGTAATAAAATGTTCTTTGTTCTGTTCTGTTACTCGTTGCTTTTATTCCCTCTAAGCAAAACGCTATGTACCACGCACATATATATATATATATATATATATATATATATATATATATATATATATATATATATATATATATATATATATATATATATATATATATATATATATATATATCTATATACATATATATATAGATATATATATATATATATATATATATATATATATATATATATATATATATATATATATATATATATATATATATATATATATATATAATATATATATATATATTATATATATATATATATATATATATATATATATATATATATATATATATATATATATACATATATACATACATACATACATACATACATACATACATACATACATACTCTGAACTATAGACCAGTTTCCTTGACCAGCATAGTTTGCAAAGTTATGGAGAAACTACTAAGGAAACATATCTCTCTTCACTTGGAATCCTTCAACTTTTTGTCAGTGAGGCAATATGGCTTCAGAGAAGGTAGATCAACAGTAACAAACTTATTAGAATTTTATGATGAGGTAAGCCAAATCTTACAGGAAAGAGAGGGCTGGGCAGATTGCATATTCCTAGACTTCCAGAAAGCGTTTGACACTGTTCCACATGGGAGACTTATTAGGAAGCTGCAATCAATGGCTAGAATAGGTGGAAATGTTTTGGAATGGATAAAAACTTACTTAGAAGGAAGGGAACAGAGGGTTAGAGTAAGACACTCAGTGTCTGAATGGAGAAGAGTTAGTAGTGGAGTTCCACAGGGTTCAGTTTTAGGGCCACTTTTGTTCCTTGTATATGTAAATGACCTACCAGAGTGTGTAAATTCATTCATGAATATGTTTGCAGATGATGCAAATATTGTGAAGAAAGTAAAAAACGAGAACAATGGTAGAGAACTTCAGGAGGATCTAAATAATCTGCATGAGTGGTCAGAAAAGTGGCTAATGAAATTCAATACCTCAAAATGTAAGGTAATGAGAATGGGTACAAGTGCAAGAAGGCCCAAGCTTGACTACTCGGTGGCTGGAGTACAACTTCAAGAGACAGAAAATGAGAGAGATCTAGGAGTAAACATACTGGCAGATTTGTCTCCAGAAATACATATAAATGGCATAGTAAGGGCAGCATATGCATTCTTATCAAATGTAAGGGTAGCCTTCAGGCACATGGACAAGGAAATGTTCAGAAATATTTATGTAACCTATGTGAGGCCAAAACTCGAATATGCAGCCCCCTTTTGGAATCCGCACTTGAAAAAGCACATAGCTAAGCTTGAAAAAGTTCAAAGACATGCCACGAAACTGGTGCCAGAAATACGCAATCTCAGTTATGATGAGAGGCTGAGGGAATTAGACTTACCATCACTCGAAGCTAGAAGAGTGAGGGGGGATATGGTGACAGTCTTTAAATTCCTTCATGGTTATGATAGAGTGGATAGGGATCGATATTTTGACATGACTGGCTCTAGAACTAGAGGTCATAGTTTGAAGCTTCGTAAGATAACTTCTTCGCAGGATGTAAGGAAATACTTTTTCAGTGTAAGAGTAGTTGATAATTGGAATTGGCTAAGCGAGGAGGTAGTTAATGCTATCTCAATCCATAGTTTTAAGGACAGGTATGATAAGTATCACTAAGTATAAAATGGAACCGATGAGGAGACGGGAAGATACGAGCTTTGGGCTCTTTCCCGTAAACACAATTAGGTAATCACATACATACATACATACATACATACATACATACATACATACATACATACATACATACATATATATATATATATATATATATATATATATATATATATATATATATATATATATATATATATATATACATATATACATACATACATACATATATATATATATATATATATATATATATATATATATATATATATATATATATATATATATATATATATATATATATATATATATATATATATATATATATATACACTCTTCATGATATGAAGATAATAATGCGATGATTACTTCTAATTGAAAGGCATGGGGGAAGCAATAAATGCAAAAATTTTCACCCTCCACAAAGTCTCATCATATATATATATATATATATATATATATATATATATATATATATATATATATATATATATATATGTGTGTGTGTGTGTGTGTGTGTGTGTGTGTGTGTGTGTGTGTGTGTGTGTGTGTGTGTGTGTGTGTGTGTGTGTGTGTGTGTATACACACTTCAATTTCTAAGAACGATCGAGATGATTATCAGAGATAAGACTTGTACCATTTCGACAGCCAATAGAGAAATTTTTATTGCTGTGACATATTCAAGGATTATATTGTTTAAAAAATCTTTTTTTTACTTCACATGCTGCGCTTCCAAAGTGCTACCCTCGTATTTTCTGTGTGTCGTAGATGATGTAAACAAGAACGTGGTAAATCTTTACTTGCACACATCCCAATGAGCGAAATAAGAATAAAAACACATAAAAAAATGTCTAAAACGACTAAAAACAAAAATTTTGATGATTATTGGGGGTGAACTGACCTAAACTTTACCTAAGGTAACGTATCAATTTCGCGAATTTTCCCCTAACTAGGGGAAAATATTTAATGAACACACACGCGCACACACACACACACACACACACACACACACACACACACACACACACACACACACACACACACACACACACACACACACACACACACACACACCACACACACACACACACACACATTCTAGCCATCATTATAAGTGGTTCTATGCAAGCACGGAGTAATTGCAATTAAAAAAAAAAATTTCAAAAGGCGTTTTTAAATTATCATTAAGAGAAAGCTTAAAATATCACATACAGCTGTTGTAACTAGATGTATATATTGTTGTCGCAAAACCGGGGCAATTACCCCTAAGAATGATTGCCTCCTGAGACGATTGCCACCAGGGCACTTGTCCTTACTAACCCAGCCTAACCTAATCCTTTCCTCGTAGTATAGGGTGACCCATGGCACCAATCGCTTGTTGCTATACTATAATTTGACCTGAAATAGGACTGGCCAGGGCAGGTCGATATTAAATGTTCTTATATTATGGTTCTTTTCCTCTGGCTACATTTTCACTGAATATTCTGTCGTAATACGTTAAATGTCTCATATTATCTCTTTACAGCAGATAAGTTGTAACACTTCCCAATTTTTTTTTTCCCTCGGGCCCGATGAAGGCAATTATCTCTGCCCATCCCAGTGACGTTATTTAGTCCTTAAGTAATATAAGTAAATAAAGTAGGACGTAATAACACTGAACTGTTAAAATGCAGCCTAAATGGTAGGAAAAGCCCATTAAATAAAACAACGAAAATATATATATATATATAAAGTACTTATTAATTTCGTGACCTAAACTGTACTTTGAGAAGGTGACCAGTTTAGGTCACGAAATTAATAAGTACTTTATATATATATATATATATATATATATATATATATATATATATATATATATATATATATATATATATATATATATATATATAAATATATATATTCGTTGTTTCATTTAATAGGCTTTTCCTACCAAAGTAGGGCGTGTTTACGAGGAATCTGTGCGCACGCGTCATCTACGTCTCTCATGCCCATTGGTCGAGAGAGACCGTTACACGAACTGCTAACGTCCACATGTCCCCTTTTAAATACGTAAGAACACGGTCAATTCCTAAACCCATTTCCGATTGCACGTATACATTGCAATCAGCTATACGTATTTCGACAGTCTATTCGACGTGGCATCACAGGAAAACGCAAGAATTATGTTTATAGACACTTAAAATGATGCAATGCAACTGCAGAGTAACGTCATTGACGGCCACCTGTTACGTCACTGACGAAAAATAAGGTTAATATGCGCTCGCGCCCGCGCAGACCCGCAGAGGTGTGTGTGTCTATATATATATATATATATATATATATATATATATATATATATATATATATATATATATATATATATGAAAAATATAAAGAGAGAGAGAGAGAGAGAGAGAGAGAGAGAGAGAGAGAGAGAGAGATATTTTCTCTTGGAATATATATATATATATATATATATATATATATATATATATATATATATATATATATATATATATATATATATATATATATATATATATATATATATAAATATATATATATATATATATATATATATATATATATATATATATATATATATATATATATATATATATATATATGAAAAATATAAAGAGAGAGAGAGAGAGAGAGAGAGAGAGAGAGAGAGAGAGAGAGAGAGAGAGAGAGAGAGAGAGAGAGAGAGTTTCTCTTGGAATATATATATATATATATATATATATATATATATATATATATATATATATATATATATATATATATATATATATATATATATATATATATATATATATATATATATATTAGTAATAACATTGATAATAATGCTAATAATATCATTATGATTATAAGTAAAAACGATATAACATGATAACAAAGTGATTTATAATGATAATATATGACGGTATTTGCATTTCCTACTTCTGCTACTCATACTACTACTATTGCTGATACTGTTGCTGATAATAGTAATAATAATAATAATAATAATAATAATAATAATAATAATAATAATAATAATAATGATAATAATAATAATAATAATAATAATAATAATAATAATAATAAAACTCTTGTACGTAAGCAATTTAGGACCAGTGAACCCAAACAATTCCCGTCATTAATCATTTGGGATTAATAATAAATCGCTTAGTCTTATTGTCATATTATATTAATCCCTATGAAAGTCGTACCTAGAAAAATGTCGTGTATGTTATTAATCGTATTAATATCAGTGTCTTAATATTCTTTTATCTTATCTCGACAATTTTTGTTTAATATATTTCCAAGCATCTATGTTACTAACTCTGTGTGCATATTTGTTATTATTTTCATTATTATTATTATTATTGTTATTATTATTATTATTATTATTATTATTATTATTATTATTATTATTATTATTATTATTATTATTATTATTATTATTATTATTATTATTATCATCATCATCATCATCATCATCATCATCATCATCATCATCATCATCATCATCATCATCATCATCATCATCATCATCATCATCATCATCATCATCATTATTATTATTATTATTATTATTATTATTATTATTATTATTATTAATATTATTATTATTATTATTATTATTATTATTATTATTATTATTATTATTATTATTATTATTATTGCTGTTGTTGTTGTTATTATTATTTTAAGGAATTGTAGAGCGATTACCAGCCAGTGCATATTTGGAGATTAATTCCAATTATTATCATTTACACCATTTTGCAAGATTTCAAACTATTACCGAGGTTATATTCATGCCTATACCCACAAAATAAAATTAGTAAAATAAATAAAACAAAACTCAATATATGTACATAGTACACATGACAACTCTATATATATATATATATATATATATATATATATATATATATATATATATATATATATATATATATATATATATATATATATATATATATATATATGCATCAGATTGTTAACAATAATTTATTTTTTATATTTATAAAAGTATATGCATGCTTTTATGTTGAATTAGAACGGACCTCATGACGTATATTTTTGCTTTTTGTAAATATTAAAATATTTTGTATTTTTAACTATCTGATTCTTATATACGTCTATATTTATACATCTATATAAATCTATCTTTCTGTCTATCTATCTATCTATCCATCTATCTATATATCTATCTATCTATCTACCTACCTATCTATCTATCTATCTATCTATCTATCTATCTATCTATCTATCTATCTATCTATCTATATATATATATATATATATATATATATATATATATATATATATATATATATATATATATTCTATCTACCTTGGCTGTCTCCCCAATTGGGGGTAGCCGACATCAAAAAAGAAACAATGAGGGGATATCTTTGCTCTATGGGCAATGACGAGGGAACTAGCGACCGTTCAGATGCCACTGCTGGAGTGCCACAGCCCATCTTCCCGGCTCTTCCACAACCGGTGTCGCTTCATAAATGCCAACTCCCCTACTGCCCCTACCACAGGGCTACCTCTGTAAAATGCAGCCCCGTGGTAACAGCAGATGCCCATCAGAGCTGCGTCTCAGTCGCTCGCCACTCATTCCTATTCCTAGCATGCTCGCTTGCTTCCCTCACATCCATCCTCCTATCATTCAGGGCTCTCCTTACTCCATCCATCCATCCAAACCTAGGCCTCCCTCTAGCATTTCTCCCATCAACTCTCGCATTCATCACCTTTTTCAGCAGTTTTTCATCATCCATCCTTTCCACATGGCCAAACCATCTCAGAGCATTCATATCACTCTGGCTGCAAATTCTCTCCTCACACCCGTCCTTGCTCTCACCACTTCATTCCTAAGCCTATCCAACTGAGATACACCGATCATACTCTTCAGGCATTTCATCTCAAAAACATTTAGCTCCCGTCTCTCACTTACTTTCATACCCCATAGCTCTGATCCATACATCACAGTTGGCATAACCACTTTCTCATACAAAACTTTTTTAACATCCATTTCCAACCCTCTATTCTTCATCACTCCTTTCAACTCACCCAACACTTTACATCCTTCATTCACTCTGTGACACACTTCTGCTTCCACTCCACCATTTGCAGCTATTACCGAGCCTAAATACTTAAACTGATCAACTTCCTCAAGTGTCTCTTCATTCAACATAACATTCAATCCAGCACTATCCTCATTTCATGTACAACTCATAACCTTACTCTTTCCCACATTCACCCGCAACTTCCTTCTCTCACACACCATTCCAAATTCTGGGACTAACTGACACAGCTTCTCCTCTGAATCTGCCACCACCACAGTATCATCTGCAAACAGCAACTGATTCAGCTCCCACTCGTTATCATCCCCATCTACCATTCTCAAAGCTCGACCACGCACTCGCTCATTCACCTCTCATACGACTCCATCAATATAAAAATTGAACAGCCATGGTGACATAACACATCCCTGTCTCAATCCCACACTCACTGCAAACCACTCACTCACTTCATTCCCTACCCTGACACAAGCTCTACTGCCCGCATACAAACTCTTCACTGCTTGCAACAGTTTACCATCAATTCCATATAACCTCAAAACATTCCACATTGCCTCTCTATCAACTCCATCATACGCTTTCTCCAGATCCAAAAATGCAAAATACACATCCTTACCCTTTGCTAAATATTTCTCAAATAACTGCCTAACTATAAAATTCTGATCTGTACAACCTCTACCTCTCCTAAAACCACATTTTCTGTCTTATCCCTAATCCTATTAATCAGTATCCTACCATACACTTTTCCTACCACACTCAACAATCTTATACTCCTAAAATTACTGCATTCAAACACATCTCCCTTACCTTTGTATAGGGGCACTATACAAGCAATCACCCATTCCACTGGCTCCATTGACAACATAAAGCATATATTAAACACTCTCACTAACCATTCCAATCCAGTCACACCCCCTTCTTTCAACATCTCCGCTCTCACACCATCCATTCCAGGTGCTTTACCTGCTTTCGTTTCATACAATGCCCTGTTCACCTGCTCTCTTGTAATCTCTCTCTTATTTTCATCTCCCATTACTGGCACTTGAACACCCCTGACTGTCACTATAGCTGCCTTTCTATCTTCCTCAACATTCAGCAAGCACTCAAAATATTCTGCCCATCTTTTCCTTGCATCTTTCTCTATTAACATCTGTCCATTCACATCTTTCTCTCTCTCTTCCGTCCTCGATCCACCCTTCCCTACTCTCTTCACTGCTTTCCAGAACTTATTTTAATTCTTCTCATATGACCTACTAAAATCCTGTCCCCACCTAACATTTGCCAACCTCTTCTCTTCCTCTACCTTCCGCTTGATTTCCACATTTTTCTCCCTATATCTTTCATACTTCTCCCTACTGTTACACTGCAGCCATTCCTCAAAAGCCCTCTTATTCTCTTCCACCTTCATTTTCATCCCTTCATTCCACCACTTGTTGCCTCTCCTCATGCCACCTCCAACAAACCTCTTTCCACACACATCACTTGCATGTCCCACAAAACATTCTTTCATCAACCCCCATTTCTCCTCTAACTCCCCAACTTCTCTTTCTTTCACCCTGTCATATGTCACTTTTAACCTGTCCTGATATTCCTGTCTCTTCTCTGGCTTTTTCAACTCTTCCACCTTCACCACTTCCCCTCTTCATCCCCCAACTCTATTTCCCCACTCTTTTACTACTACCGCTTTTGCTTCAACCAAAATATGATCAGACATCCCAGCAGCCACACCCCTAAATGCATGCACATCTTTCACTCTACCAATCATTCTCTTTGCTACCAACACATAATCCATCAATGCTCTTTCTTTCACTCTTCCATTTGCCACTCTCATCCATGTATACTTATTTATTAACTTCTTCTTGAAAAAACTATTACCTATCACCAACCCTTGCTCCACACACATATCTAACAGTCTCTCGCCACTCTCATTCCCACCTGGTACCCCATACTTTCCTGCAACACCTTCTATCTCTCCATCACCCACTTTGGCATTCAAGTCACCCAACACAACTACATTGTTCCTTCTACTCAGACCATCCACGTACCTAGTTACCTCATTCCATATATATATATATATATATATATATATATATATATATATATATATATATATATATATATATATATATATGGATATAAACTCAGTGAAAGTTTGAAACGTTGCGAAATGGCGTTGAAGATATGTGGAATAAATCATCAATAATTAATTGGCAGGAGATCAATCTACAATTCCTTATAAGAAAACGTTTTTCTGAAACTAAAACCATCTTTGCTATTAACATAATTATTTTTATTACAAAATTTACGTCCCATATGCATTCATTGCAGAATATATTTGACTCCAATACAATTGTAGATGCAGTTATAGTAATATTTACATTCTGTTTTAGAATGTATGTTTGATGTGTGGCGAATGTGTGTGTTCTCTGGCTCGGCCAATCCCCCCCTTACAAGAGGGATTGCGACCGTTATATATAAAAATAAATGTATAATAACATTTAAGGTTAATATCCCCAACGAAGTTTTTTGCATATGAAAAGAAGGGAATGCCTGTATGCACATATACCTATTTCATACAGTAGTTTCAAATAAAAAAAAAAGCACCTATTTCCAAGTGGCTCTGTTGAAGACGATATATACAGCTGAGCCAATTTCTGATCCCAAGCTTGACCTAGCAGAGAGGGTTGGCGTTAGGAAGAGCATCCGGTCTTAAAACTTTGAACAAATATGGAACAGTGAGAAACAGCAACTCCTGATAAAGCTGGAGGAAGAGGCTGATAAGTATAGAAGAATACTTGATAAAGAGAGGGATGGTGTCAGGAATGGCATCAAGCTGTAAGCAAAACACAGCAGCTATATATGACCGTGGGAAAAACTACTTATGAAGAAGAGAAGAAGAAGGATAAGAAGCAGTCTAAGATAATAGAATAACAGAATAGAAGAGAAAATCTGAAAAAAAGATTCCAGATTTATGATAAAGATGTGATAATGATGGTAATCTCTTCCTAATCTGAACAATATGATCACCTTATAGCCTCATAAGGAAGTACAATTCCAATATGAAATATAAGCAAATGTTTTTACCATTATTAATGTCAAGGAGCTTAGATACCAGGGATGGGGAGAATGGGATTTGTGATAAATAAATGTGTGATTTGACTCGGCCACCTTCCATATATGTGAATTTATTTTCAAATTATTATGTATATATTAGATCTAGCTACTGGGGGAGCAAGCTGTGTTATTATCATGACCGATTAAATGGAAGGGTTGATGTTGAAAAGGATATCTGACTGTATCTCTAATCAGATACCAGTCTCAACGAGGCCACTGTAAACATAGGAAGAGCTGCAGTGGAAAAAAATAATAATATTTTTGTTTAATTTTATTCAGCAGCAAACTATATTTACATTTCCTAAGTACTTGAGTGTACTTATTGGACACTAATCTCTGCCGAAAGAAAAATTATAAATATTTTTAAAAGATATTAGAGAAAAAAAGGGTATTTCAAAATGTTGTATTTCTTATATATAAACTTACTACCTAACAGTGATGCCCTTATGGCTATGCATCACTCGCTCCAGAAACAGTGAAAACTGGTGGAGTGATCCTCCCTCTGAAGGCACTGAAGAATAGTGGTCATGTCCTTCAAGAAGTCTAGACTAGTGTCAGGGGTGAGGGAACGCCGTCCGTCGCTGATGTACTTGGATATGCTGTAGTAGGCGAAGTAGAAGAAGAATATCCCGAAGGAGGCGAGAGCGAGGAGGGAGATGGCTGTTCCAGCGGGTTCTCTTTTTACTCTGTGACTTCTTTTCTCTGTGAAGAGGAGGTGTTGGTTTCAGTCCCTATGCGGTTGGAATTGGAAAATGACACTCGTTAGTAAGGAGATTTATTCTTCGTCTCAATCTGTATGTAATTAGAAGTAAAGACTCTCTGTATTAGTTTTGAGATTTTTCTTCTTGTTAATCCTTATGTGATTAGAATTAAAGACTTTAGATAATTAGTTCTGAGTTCCGTTTCAGACCCTTTGCGAATAATATTTATAATCATATTTATTTGGTTTGAGATTTTGTGTGTGTTAATTTTAATCGTTGGTTGATTAAAATTGAATTTATATTCATTATTTATTGAAAGCAACTTATAAGGTCTTGTTTTTCTGTATAAATTGGAGTATAAAAATATAGATATTTGTAAATCTGTCTTATGATATATGTTTTAACAAAACCAAAATGGGACATTCTTTCAAAATATGTATACTCAACAATACTGTTTTCGGAGAGTTATTGAAACTAATTACATTTGACTCATATACCTGCTCTTGCTATATCATACATGGTAAAAGTTTCCTTTTCATCAAGTTTTGTGCTTGGCATTATGAAGCTTTATTTTCAGAACATAAAAAAGATTATTTGAATATATTACTTTCAGTCTCTCTAACTTACCTTCAACCACGAAATCATTCCAAAATCCTTCCTGGAATCCTATGTTTTCGTTATCTAAATTTGAGGTCCTACTTAGATCCTCAGAGGAACTCCCCCATAGAAATTTTCCTACAATATCATTGTCCTTCATGCTGAAATACGATGGGAAAAAGCAATGTAGCTGCAGGTTAGGTTGGGTTTTGTCCTCTGTTATGCAATTTATGATTCTTGTCAGATCTAGAAGGCTTTCATGGAAAGACCTGCGTTCTGCTGCACTCGAAATGATGAAATGGTAGACCAGATACTTCACAAAAGCGCCAAATGAAATTATGGCCAAAAAAGAGAAGCCATTATAAGTTTTCTTGTAATCGTACATTTGGTTGTATTTTCTCGAAGAGGGATGGAAGACCTCGTTCTCTGTCACTGGAAGGGTTTTTTCTCGTACTTGTGACTCTTCATTGCTTTCCTGGAATGCAACCACGTGGTTCATTGTATATATATACAAATAAAAGCTTAATAGCAACAAGGGGAAAGAGATCTTGAAGTCCATTATTCTATATTTTCCTCTTTTCGTCTCTTTTACTAATATTTTTATTTATTGGTTTAATTTTGTGTTATTTTATACATACGAGAAAATAGACTTCTTCCTTTTTTTTTTGCTATCTGAAAGATAAAATAATAATAATAATAATATTAATAATAATAATAATAATAATAATAATAATAATAATAATAATAATAATAATAATAATAATAATAATAATAATAATAATAATAATAATAATAATAATAATAATAATAATAATAATTAAAGAAAAACATTCTCAATTACATATTACCATTCTTTTTTATATTTAGAACTGTAAATCTTTTACTTGCTTTGCATATTGGGAACATCTTCAGAGAGTCAAACAGAGAGCTTATGTAATTTTTTTAATTAAATAAAAATATGTTCTTTGATAATTCAGACGGGAATATAATGTGATGAAACTATTTGTTTTTTGCCGACAGAATATTCGAGTCATATTAATTTAAGAACGACACGAAACTTGTCTCGGTCGTTATAGAAGTGACTCTATTAGTGAAGCGTTTTTGAAGTGACGGTATAGTGAAGTGTGACTTAGTTCTTTTTGATCCTTAAGTAAAATATAGAGTGAATATAATGACGCCATTAGTGCTGCTACTCCCTGAGGGAGGGAGACTAGAATACTTCCTCCGTGTTCCCCGGCATGTCGTAATTCGACTAAATGGGGTGGAGCGATTAGACTGGGACTCCCCTCCACTGTGTTTTTTCTTCCCAAAGAGTCAGTGTATATTGTCTTGACTCAGCCACTCCCCTTATAAGGAGAAAATGGCTCATGTGTATAGATGTTCTAAGCTAATTCACACGGGAGTATAATTCTGAGAATCAGAGCAAAGAACTCTTAAAGATGGTTTTAGTGTGAATCGCAAGATATATATATATATATATATATATATATATATATATATATATATATATATATATATATATATATATATATATATATATATATATATATACACACACACACACACAAAGGAAAAGGACTGACTGAAAGAATAATCAAAGTACTGAGGACCAAAATATACGGCAGGATTAGGCCCTGAGATGATGATAGATCCGGTTTTTGAAAGAAGATAGGTTAAAAGAATTAGGAAAGATAGAAGAAGGAAGAGAGCTCCAGAGTCTGCACCGACCAGTCCCCGAGCTACAAGAGAAGTGACTATAGGATCCCGTACGGGATCCTAGTCATACACAGAATCATCTTCAGGGGCAATGGACATAACACGCATCCACACTTATTTACTATAGTCACTTCTCTTGTAGCTCGGAGACTGGTCGGTGCAGACTCTGGAGCTCTCTTCCTCCTTCAATCTTTCCTAATTCTTTTAACCTATCTTCTTTCAAGAACCTGATCTATCATCATCTCAGGGCCTAATCCTGCCGTATATTTTGGTACGGGATCCTAGTCATACACAGAACCGCGTCAGATGCGTTTAGGAAATCCATTTGTGTGTGTCTAGCTAACTAACAATATGGTATCCTAGGTTTACACTGTTTAAGAAATCGGGCCTTAGTTTTTTCAGGTTTTGTTGCACTTCACTAAATCACACAAACAGTGTTTGTGTTTAAGCCCTTTAGTAATAGTCACAAACACTGTCTCTTTGAGATGAAGGGCTTCATTATGTATACACAGCTTTATACACAAAACCGTATGCGTTTTTGTTCGGATCATAATTGTTTAATAGTGATGTTTATATCATATCTCGTACGTCTGTACACGCAAAATGCACGTAAATTTAATGCACAAAACCTGTATGTTTGTCCCGACACTATGTATCTTATTGTTACAATACTTAGCATATAAACACCCATACAATATATATATATATATATATATATATATATATATATATATATATATATATATATATATATATATATATATATATATATATATATATATATATATATATATATATATATATATATATATATATATGTATATATATATATATATATATATATATATATATATATATATATATATATATATATATATATATATATATATATATATATATATATATATATATAACTATTGTAAGATCGAGGTAAATTAAACAGATCGTGATTTCACACGTGTTTGTGTGTGTGTTTCTGGAAATTATAGCTATTTGCAACAACAGTCAGACAACTGTGTGTGTGTTTATGTAAATATTATAACTTTTCACTACAACACAAACGACAAAGGCGTTGGCGTGTGTTTGTCTAAATATGTTTGAATATTTTAAAGCTTCATAAGAGCACAGTAATAACTTTGTGTGTTTGCGTGTGCCTGATTGTATCTGAATATTATTATAATCCTTAATAACAGAAAACAACGGTCAATTACACGCGAATGTGTGTCTGCATTCTAGAATGGTTCACAACTACACACAAATTAGTTTCATTGTGTTGCGTGTGGATATTTGAATGTGTGTGCATATTATAACACCGATACAACACACTAAGAATGCCCATGTGTGGGTGCGTGTGTGTTCTTGAATATTTTAAAGCTTTACAGAACGCATGAGTAAGTTTATTCTTAATTCAAGCCAAGTGTTCACTTCAAATATGTCAAATTTACTTATTCAAAATATCAAAGTTACTTAAATAATATTTTAAGCTGCAACAGTTGTATACTGGTAATGTATAAATTAAAATACACTTCAAAATAAATCTGGCCTGCGGGCCATAATTATTTTTAATTCATTTTTTTTTAATTTAAGTATTACCTGTGTACAACTACTGTATACCCAAAGATATTATGTAAGTAAATTTGACTCTTTTGAAGTGAACGTGTGTGCCCGAATAAAGATGAAAAATATCTTTAATGGTTCGGGAGTCATAATGGTTGTCCAGGTGTCGTTACAGCAACACTCAAACAATTGTGCCTCATGTAGGAATACTATTACTTCTCACTACAATACAGACAACGTTCTCTCTCACGTGTTTGTGCATTTATATGTTTTTTCTTATTATAACACTTCACAATAACAAACACCTTATGTGTGTACGCGTGCGTATTCGTGTGTGTGTGTGTGTGTGTGTGTGTGTGTGTGTGTGTGTGTGTGTGTGTAATTCTGAATCTTATCATTTCACACACACAACCAACTATTAACAAGTCTTAACAACAACAGACAGGTAACAGTGAGTATATTCGTATGTCTTATTCTATATCTGATTATATAAGACTCAACTATAACACTCGTGTGTGTATAGCAAAGCGCACTCAGAGAATGAAGATTTTAACATGTTGTAGGATAGAACAGGTCTGAAAATCGCTGGAAGTGATTAACTGTTCTTGACCTGGTCCTTGAGCGAGAACAGTGACCTACAGCTACTAGGGATAGTACTTACATACCTACCACTATTTAGGCTACTTACGAGTATACTAGCGTAGGCCAAAAGTTTTTTATATTTTCTTAGCCCTTCTGGGTGAGGGATTACCTAGCTGAGGCTCGTCCTTATGATAACTATTCTTAATTATTAACTAGAACTTTATACTTAACATTTTCTTAATGAAATCATTTTTAGTAGAAAAATGTAAAGCATTTTAAAACTGTGTTTACCCCTCCCCCTCTAGAATATGTTCAGTCGAGTCGAGTTAAGTCAAGTAACATGAGTCTTGACTCGCCTTACTAGAGAGCATTGAATTGTAAGTAAAAACTCCTAGGGATAACGCCTTGTTACCAACCGCTATGTAGGCTGATTACAATATTCAAAAAAGTCCTGAGAGTCGAGTCGAGTCAAGCAGTATGAGTGTTGTTGACTCAACGTTACTCGCCATCCAAGAATACAATATTTTGTGAGTATATTTTTTTCTAGTAATATTTAGGGTACTAGCATTCAAATACATAAGAATATCCTCCAAGTGAGTCGAGTCATGGCTTGACTCGATGCGAGATAGATAGATAGATAGATAGATAGATAGATAGATAGATAGATAGATAGATAGATAGATAGATAGATAGATAGATAGATAGAGAGAGAGAGAGAGAGAGAGAGAGAGAGAGAGAGAGAGAGAGAGAGAGAGAGAGAGAGAGAGAGAGAGAGAGAGAGAGAGAGAGAGAGAGAGACTTTAGGATTAACAGATTCCATGAGCCATCTGAACGCCGTGACATAACCCTTTGCATTTGCATTAGAAGAGAGACCATTTTTTTTTATTTGATCCTAAAGGCATTTACATAGGGACGTGATCACGCAGGAAGCGTTCTCTAAGACCATTTTCACGAAAGTGGCACGTCACACGTGGCATGCCAGTTGAAAACGAACATCCGAAAATAAATGAAACCTTTCACACAGAAGTGGTGTGACACATCCCATGTTCCTCTCCACTTCTTTGTAAAAGATTTCATATATTTCCGGATGCTCGTTTTCAATTGGTGTGCCACATGGTATGCCACGTGCGACGCGCCACTTTGGTGTGAAAGCGGCCTAAGCGCTCTCTGAAGTTGCTTAAAGGTGGCTCAGTGACAATCTCTCATCTGTATTACATTAATAACACTGATCTAATTAGCTACACAGTAAACCGGAGGGGAAACCACATTTTATTCAGTCCCAAAGTACACATGGACTAATTGTTTGCTTTAGGACCTATGGCAGAGGAAGTGCATAGTGGACTTAGGGCAAAGGCAGGATAAGGAGAAGACCAGAGTAGCTCACAATAATAATTTTATCTTGATTCTTTTCACTTCGCCTTTATGATGATTTTGTGTAGAGGAAGAAGCTGAAAATAGACAGAGTAGGTGAATCATCATATTTTTTTTTTTATATTTTTAAGTCTTGATTGCATTGGTTTATTATATGTTGGAACAAAATCAGTGTTGTCAGAGTGTTGTCGGGGTGACCCTTATTAACAATGACGTGTGTGTTACTTTGCAGAGGAGATGATAAATGTATATATATATATATATATATATATATATATATATATATATATATATATATATATATATATATATATATATATATATATATGTATATATATATATATATATATATATATATATATATAT
>JAXCGZ010013353.1:12500-20000 GCA_037179515.1 Halocaridina rubra | reverse complement strand
ATATTCCATCAGGTCCCGGAGATTTATGAGCCTTTAATTTATCTATTTCTTTTATTACCTCCTCTCTCGTAATATTTATTGAACTAATTATATAATCGGGACTGTCTCTGTAAATGGATTCTACTTCCGGAATATTTTCCAAGTTTTCATTGGTAAATACATAAGAACATAAGAACATAAGAATAGAGGACACTGCAACATGCCTACTGGCACACACGAGGCAGCTCCATTTTTGAATTGTATTTTCAGCATGTCTAACCTATTCTATTCTACTCTACTTATTTATACTATTTTTCTTTTTATGATTTTTCTAATAAGCACTAACCTATTCATACCCACCCTACCTCTGTCATATGTCTATCTAATCTACATAGAAGATGCTTGTTGACATTTTTACCGTGAACTAATTTACTTATATATATATATATATATATATATATATATATATATATATATATATATATATATATATATATATGTATGTATGTATGTATGTGTGTTTGTGTGAACAGACACACACACACACATACACACACACACACACACACCACACACACACACACACACACACACACACACACACACACACACACACACACACACACACACACACACACACACACACACACACACACACACACATATATATATATATATATATATATATATATATATATATATATATATATATATATATATACACACACAATCACAAATACACACCCGTGTGTGCATGTGTGTGTGATTTAAAACCAGCTGTTATATTAACACAATTTATACTTAAGACCGAATTTTATATTAATGTACGGTATCTGTGAATAATTATTTTAGGTACTTTTATTTCTATTTTTGTCCAATCAAATGCACTATAAATAATAAAATGGAATCACAAGTTAAATTACTTTACCTAACACGACAAACTTGTATTATAGATTGAAAAGAAAAATTTATTCTCATATAATTATTTTCTTATCATCATTGTGAATTAAATATTTAGTAGGCTCATGTAGGTCCTCTATACTTTGACTATTTATTCTGTCTGTCGTTTTCCTTAGTGTAACATCAAACCTCATCTCTGCCTTATCCTTAACCTTTTTCTTTTCCTTCGTCTTGGTGTTTTCTCGTGCCCGGGCCTTTATTGATGAGGGCAGTTTTTCCCTGTCCCGATGTCACACTCATAAAAAAAAAGTATATGTTTAGTATGTTGGATTATAATTATAACAATACATTTTCATATATATATATATATATATATATATATATATATATATATATATATATATATATATATATGGTTTGGTTTCGGTTTTGCGTCACGAACTCCCTTTTCAACTAATGGCTAGGCCGATTGCCTTCTTGCAAAGGACTTGTTTTGGCAGATGAAATTGTTACCCTGAGTGTATGCCCTTACTAACCTCAGTCCGTGACGGGGCGCGAACCCTCGACCTGTCGCCTCAGAGTCTCGGACGCTACCATTTTGCCACGGAGACTACTCTATATATATATATATATATATATATATATATATATATATATATATATATATATATATATATATATATATATATATATATATATATATATATATATATATATATATATGTTCATGTTCCGGTTTTACGTCACGGACTCCCTTATCAACCAAGGGCTAGGACGGTTGCCCTCTTGCGAAGGACTTGTTTTGGCAGATGTAATCCTTACGCTGAGTGCATGCCTTTGCTAACCTCAGACCGTGACGGGGCGCGAACCCTCGACCTGAGGCATGATTTTTACGGTGCCAGACGCATATCCCTACACCAACCCTCCCCATTTATCCGGGCTTGGGACCGGCACTCCTTTCGCAGAGGCTGGGTATATATATATATATATATATATATATATATATATATATATATATATATATATATATATATATATATATATATATATATATATATATATATATATATATATATATATATATATATATATATATATATATATATATATATATATATATATATATATATATATATATATATATATATATATATATATATATATATATATATATATATATATATATATATATATATATATATATATATATATATATATATATATATATATATATATGGGTGTGTGTGAGTATGTGTGATTACCTAATTGTGATTACCTAATTGTGTTTACGGGAAAGAGCCCAAAGCTCGTATCTTCCCGTCTCCTGATCGGTTCCATTTTATACTTAGTGATACTTATCATACCTGTCCTTAGAACTATGGATTGAGATAGCATGAACTACCTCCTCGCTTAGCGAATTCCAAATATCAACTACTCTTACACTGAAAAAGTATTTCCTTACATCCTGCGAAGAAGTTTTCTTACGAAGCTTCAAACTATGACCTCTAGTTCTAGAGCCAGCCATATCAAAATATCGATCCCTATCCACTCTATCATATCCATGAAGGAATTTAAAGACTGTGTGTGTGTGTGTGTGCCTGTTTGTTTGTGTATGTACACAGATACACACTGTATATTCCTAACTCATTCTTACATTAATTCTTTGAAACTTACGTTGGAAATCATTGCATATCCAAGATTTATCTCGTTTGATAATGTATATATGTAGACATGTCACTCATAAAGGAAAGAGAGAGAGAGAGAGAGAGAGAGAGAGAGAGAGAGAGAGAGAGAGAGAGAGAGAGGAGAGAGAGAGAGAGAGAGAGGAGAGAGAGAATATGAAAGATAATGATGGAGAGGGTGAAAGATAGGTAGATAGATAGATAAATAAAGAGAGAGAGAGGGTTGCTAGGTGTAGATAACTGATAGATCTATATATATATATATATATATATATATATATATATATATATATATATATATATATATATATATATATATATATATATATAGAGAGAGAGAGAGAGAGAGAGAGAGAGAGAGAGAGAGAGAGAGAGAGAGAGAGAGAGAGAGAGAGAGAGAGAGAGAGAGAGAGAGAGAGAGAGAGAGAGAGAGAGAGAGAGAAAGAGAGAGGGTGTGTGTGTAAGAAAGAGGAAGAGAAAAAAAAACCGACAATCATGGTACAGACAGTAAGTTGCCGCTATGTTTTATCAGTATTTATGACTTTTGAGATAATACAAGTAGTGTGTGTGTGTGTGTGTGTGTGTGTTTGTGTGTGTATATATATATATATATATATATATATATATATATATATATATATATATATATATATATATATATATATATATATATATATATATATATATATATATATATATATATATATATATATATATAATTCATAAATGCTGAAGTCAAATGCTTTCTCTTTGCCCCTGTTGAATATTGACAAAATTGTAAAATTAAGTCAATTATTTCACTTAATTCTGTATCGATATTCATATATTTTTCATTTATTTATATTGACGTATACATTAAAGTTGAATATCACCTGGATGACATTAATGTTGTATTCTTATTTATAATTGTAGGTAGCATTTTAACAGATATGCATCTTCTGATTAACATTATTTTATTTCTAAGCTTATTTTACACCTCGAAGCTCCCCATCTACAATTCACAGTTCCCCACCCCCTTAGGGGAAGCTTCAAAGAGATTGTCGTAGTGTTAATCACTACGTTAATATTAATACCAGAAGGGTGCAAGATAAGAACAGACAAGCGGTGGTTCGTTTAACTTGATTTATTTTAGAGTACAACATATACAACGCCTCAGTGCCCCCCAACCCTCATGACTATCAAAAACTCTGATCTATTCGTGCTCCGGGGAAAGTACTGACTAAAGCTCCAACTCTCTGACTGCCTCAGGTATTCTTGAAGTAGCCAAAAGGGCAGGGCATGTCATCTTGTGCAGTTTTGCCAATAGGCTTCAGGATCAAAGGGGAGTCCCTCCTCTTTGGGGAGGGGCTATTTCAACAAGCCTATTGGGCAGAAGAAGATCTAAATTGCCTGAGGCTATTGGGCATCTCTCCAGGGCATGTACATATGTATGAGTCAAATGTTTGTGTTTCTTGTGGTTTTGGCAACAGAGGGTTTCTTGTGGTTTTGAGAACTGAGTGTCCCATGTCCTTTCTGTCCTTTTGAGGTACTTGACGCCAGATGTTGGTTCCATGGGTCCAACCATTTATCTTGTTGGCACCTAGGAAAAACATTGCCTGTACCAAAAGAACAACACATGGGAGAGTATTAAATTTCACCCTTGATCTTTAGCCTCGCCCGTTTCTCCTCAGGACTTGTTACAAGTTTCAGGTCCTGACTTCAGCAGGATTTCATATGAATTCAGCGAGACTTCAGATGATGCGACATCCCCCGCCGCCAAACTGAAATTTCTCTATATCAGCTGGAGCATTGGCTATCATCTGAGAGCTTTTTCTATATATCCTAACTGACATTATTTTACAATAAAAATGGGGCCGAACTATTTAAGTTATCGTCTAAGAATTCCTATATCTACAAAGTTCTAAACAGATTACAGGAACATGGCATTACTCTTATAGCTTAATAACAGTCTTAAGAAAGAACTCCTATCTTGACGATCTAGAGCATGCAGAGCATCTATTTCCTTTGGGAAATACTAATACAAACATATTCTTATACTAAGAAAAAAGTAAAAAATAAACTTAAGCATTATGATTACATTATACAATTAATCATTATAAGAACATAACATAAGAATAGGGGACACTGCAACATGCCTACTGGCACACACGAGGCAGCTCAATTTTTGAATGGTATTTTTATCATGTCTAACCTATTCTATTCTACTCTACTTATTTATTTTATTTGATTCTTCTAATAATCACTAACCTATTCATACCCACCCTACCTCTATCATATATCTATCTAATCTACATTTGAAGGTGTCTAAGATATTGGCATTTATTATCCTACTAGGAAGCCTGTTCCATGCATCAGCTACTCTATTAACAAACCAATTTTTACCAATTTCCCTTTTGAACCTAAATTTATCAAGCTAAAATCCATTATTGCGAGTTCTGGTTTGATCATGAATTCTTAAAACTTTATTAATATCACCCTTGTTAATCCCTTTAAACCATTTATACACCTCAGTCATATCCCCCCCCCCTAACCCTAACTCTGCGCCTCTCTAGAGAATGTAGATTAAGTTTTCTTAATCTGTCCTCATATGGTAGATTTCTGATATTGTGTATCATCTCGGTCATTCTTCGCTGCACTCTCTCCAAGGATTCAATTTCCATCCTATAATAGGGTGACCAGAATTGCACAGCATAATCTAGATGGGGCCTAACTAATGCAAGATAGAGCTGCAAGGTAACTTTTTCCATCCTATTGCCAACACTTCTTGAGATAAATCCTAAAATTCTGTATGCTTTACTTCTGACTGCTGTACATTGCTCTCTTGGCTTAAGATTACTACTCACAAGAACTCCCAAATCCCTTTCACACTGAAAACTCATGATTTCACGGTTATCAAACATTAACTAAGATCAAAAGCCAGTTTAGATCATTACATTTCTTTATCTATTATTTTCCAAAAAATACATAGTTTGGTTAATTACGGTAAAATATGAACCATGATTTAATCTCTATGTCCATTGAGTTCGCAGAAGAACCCACTTCTTCATTTAGTTCCTAGGTTGTGAGGCGGTATGCAGATCTTTGTGAAGACTCGTGCTGAAAAAAACTTACCTAGGACCTGGGGTCATACAACGCCCTTGCAACTGTAAATTTAACAATCGATGGTAATAGAAAAATTATATATATATATATATATATATATATATATATATATATATATATATATATATATATATATAGATAGATAGATAGATAGATATATATATATATATATATATATATATATATATATATATATATATATATATATATATATATATATATATATATATATATATATATATATATATATATATATAGATAGATAGATAGATAGATATATATATATATATATATATATATATATATATATATATATATATATATATATATATATATATATATATATATATATATATATATATATATATATATATATATATATATATATATATATATATATATATATATATATATATATATATATATATATATAGATATATATATATATATATATATATATATATATATATATATATATATATATATATATATATATATATATATATATATAGATATATATATATATATATATATATATATATATATAGATATATATATATATATATATATATATATATATATATATATATATATATATATATATATATATATATATATATATATATATATTCTTCTACTATTTCAAATTTGAATTTTTTCGAATTTCCATTCAACAGAACTACCTCAGGGAGACAGGGGGGAGGTATACATTTTTCTCCTTTGCATACTTACAGTCGGGTAGGTACTTAACTAACTTCTTTTTTAGTCTCTTTCCTTTTCCTACCCAAAAATAATGCCCAATATCTGTCTTCTGGCCTTCAAATGGCTAGCTTTCACGGGGAATTTTGCATGTAGGAGCTGTTCCTCCCCTGTCTTTTTGGTTTCTGGATCAACTCCATCTCCTTCAAATGCAGGAAATGGGCTGTTTGACATTCTTGTTGTCATTTCTTGTGAACACAAGGTTGGCTTTAACCTCAAACAACAACAACAACCCTTCTTCATGACCAAGCTGAATTAACAAACATTATAATGGCTAAAACTTTCAGTTTTATTTTATCAATCTAACATTTCCCTTCGGACAAATAATGTATATACTGCAGCTAGAAACGAAAATAAAGAATCATTCATAGAGTCAGGTCCTTTATCACGTAATATCTATCTTCGAATTCTCGGACATCAAATAATAATATCATTGACGGAGTAGGGGACGAAAAAAAAATATAATAAAACTTGCAGCACAACCAATACTGGGCATGTTGTTGTTGTTGTTTGAGGTTAAAGCCAACCTTGTGTTGGCACGGGCCCTTGTTCAAAGAACGGCCCGTAGGTTAGAGGTTATACCTCTTGGTTTGTTTTATCACCTTGGTGGTTCGAAAGTTTCCAAGGTGGTGAGATGTGTGTCTATGTTGTCAGGTGGAGAATCTCTTTCTCAAAAATATCCCTCAATAGATATCACAACAGCTACATCACCTCCCATAAAAATAAGCTGATATGGCCTGTACAAAGACCCGGTGGAGCAGGGGAACTATCCTTGCAGAGACTCCCCCATCATGCTTCCCCAACGGACTTTCCCGTGATTCATGCACGAAAGCAAACACCCCCCATTATACCCCCAGTCAGTCATACCCATTCTCTGCCTCACTCGCTGCATCACTTCCAAACACTCATCCCTTTTGTCTCTGTAAAATTCCCATCCCCCTTCCCCTCACTCTGAAAGAGTGTGTGGGTGAAATCTCGATTGGGCCGCGTGGTCACATGACTGCTTCACCAGTCCTAGGTCCCCCTCTACTCCCTTGAAGCAACGTTAGGGTGACACTGAAAACCCCCCTACCCCAGC
>JAXCGZ010013353.1:0-2500 GCA_037179515.1 Halocaridina rubra | reverse complement strand
CCTCCAGCCTAATTGATCTTATAATTACCAATACACCTAGTTTTATAGTTCACCACGATGTCTTACCTTGTCCTGTAGGAGACCACGAGCTTCTAATAGCTACAGTTAATGTCAGGAAGGAAAAGAGACCGCCAATTGTTAAAACTTTCCGATCTCTTGAGAATTATTCTCAAAATTGTTTCTGCGACACTCTTCTTAATGAATACAACATTTTAAATTCAATACTAACTACAGATTGTGTAAATTATCAAGTTTCTACTTTTACTGATGTTTGTACGAGATGTTTAAATGAATGTGCCCCTCTTACAACCAAAGTCATGACACGCAGTCCTGCCCCGTGGATTGACTCTCAGTTAAAAGAGCAAATGAAAAGGAGAGATGACCTCCTAAGGCAATTTAAATCTGATAGACAAAACTCCGAGATGGAAAGAGCCTATAGAAGAGAAAGAAACCTTACTAAAACAATGTTGTCCGAAAAGAAGAAAAATCATTTCAGGGAAGAATTTTCCAAGTATAGGGGAAATATCAAAGGAACTTGGAATGTTATAAAAAGAATAATTCCTGCAAATAAGGAAATCTTAGAAAATTCTGACCTTCTCAGTGATAATGTGGAAAAGCGAGTGAATGATTTAAATAAGTATTTTGTTGAAATAGGTAAGTCCACATATGAAAAGTCCCAAGATAATAATGACTTGATTATTAATCAACCACATAATTGCCAGCCTCCAGCTGAAAGAAATATTATCAATAATTTTAGACCACACCCAATCGATTTAGTCACACTTATTCTTATCATAAAGAACCTCAAACCAACAAACTCTTGTGGTTCCGATGGGAGACAACTTCGCTTCCTAATTGACTCATTGCCAGTTACAGTATTTTTCATTTTAGTCATTGTTAATACATCCATTGTTACAGGCATTTATCCTAACCTCTGGAAGCATCCCTATATCATCCCCGTTTTTAAGAGTGGAGATACTAATAATGTTGAAAATTATAGGCCAATCTCTCTTCTCAGCATTCTGTCTAAAATACTTGAGAAGGTAGTTGCCACCCAGTTAATAAATTTCCTTGAATCAAATTGTCTATTATGTGAAGAACAACACGGTTTTCGGCCTAAACTTTCGACCGAGACGGCCCTACTTAAAATTACTGATAAAATTTATAGTAATATTGAAAATAAGAAAATATCACTTTTATTATTGTTAGATTTGTCTAAAGCATTTGACAGTGTACACCATCAAATTCTAATGAGAAAACTTTCCAAAGTTCATGTTGACTCATTTTGGTTCGAAAATTATCTGAAAGATCGAATTCAATCAGTTCGAATGGGCTCGACTCTCTCTTCTTCTTTAGATATCAGTTTTGGCATTCCTCAGGGTTCAATTTTGGGTCCTCTGCTTTTCCTAATATATGTTAATGATTTACCTCAATTTATAAGAGATTGCCTACTTGTTATGTATGCTGATGACACCCAGATTATGCTTACTGGTGACATTGATAGAATTCCTGAAATCTTAAAAAGGGCTGAAGATATATTAAACTGTGCCAAAAGTTATTTTAACAGTAATGGTCTTTTACTGAACGAAAATAAAACTAAATTCGTTATTTTTGGATCAAATCAATACCTGTCCCGCATTCCTGAGAACATCAGTATAAATTTCAACAATGTTTCACTCTTCCCATCTAATAAGGTTAAAAATGTAGGAGTTATTATGGACAGTACCATGACATTTAATTTTCATATCGATGAACTACATAAAAAAGTGAACGGGACCCTTATTTACTTGAACAGAGTCTATGAAAGATTCGAGCCTGATTGTAGGGTAATTGTAGTACAAATATTGATTTTAAGTATTCTCAACTACTGTCTGAGTGTTTGGGGTTCCACGACTAAGACCCAGATGTTACGAGTGAAAAGGCTCCAGAATTTTGCTGCAAGAGTTGCCATAGGGGGGGTGCATAAATATGATCACGTGACTCCCCTCTTTGAAAGATTGGGTTGGCTAAGGATGGACATGAAGTTCATATATAATATCTGTCTTTTAGTTTTTAAAATAAATCATGGAATATTACCGGAATGGCTCTTCTCATTGCCAACAGTTAATCAAGTGCGTATCAATAACGTCAACACCAGATATCAGAATTCTTTTTACGTGCCCAGAACTTCCACTGATATTGGGGCAAGAGCCTTAAATGTAATGGGCCCGAGACTTTGGAACTCTTTACCCGCAAACTTAAGAAGCTGCCAAACATTACCCTCACTTAAATCTCATCTTTTAAATCACCTACTTAATAAGTGATTTTAGTCTCATTATTATCCTCCCATTGGGTAGACGAAGTGTACGTATGCTTATTTTAATGTGTAAATATTTTGATTTTGTGCTTTGCAAATTTCATTTGTTTTATTTTGACATTTTACATTGTAATTTGTAATTAGATTAATTATCATGTAATAGCCATTTTTGATGGAATAAAGTTTTTGACTTTGACTTTGACT
>JAXCGZ010013352.1:127500-129441 GCA_037179515.1 Halocaridina rubra | reverse complement strand
ACATTCACTAACTAGGTAAATATTCGAGGGAAGGAAAGCCGAGACCAACAAAAGTAACCTTTGAGAGAGGGGAGACATGTAGGGAAATATTGTTGAGAAAAAAAGTCTAAAAGACCTTCAAGAATGCAAAGAAGTGTTCATTAGACGATACAGAACACAGGAAGAGATGGGAAAGATCAAAAACTTGTTGCAAGAGGCAAGAAGGTTAAATGATGAAAGAAATGAAGAAGAGAAGAAAAATTTTCGTTACAGAGTTCTTCCAGACAAAGGGGAGATAAAGAAGATAATGACAGAAGATCAGGGGATGGGGCCTCATTAAGATTGTTATACACAAATGCTGATGGATTAGCTGGTAAGGCAGTAGAATTAAAAGATAGGATTCACAACAGTAAGGCAGATATAGTAGCAATTACAGAGACTAAGTTGAGTGAGGACATAAACAGTGTCACAGTTTTTCCTAAGGGCTTCAGAATACTAAGGGTCGAAAGATCTGAGAGGACTGGTGGAGGGATAGCACTGCTCATAAGTGAGAGGATTCAAGTTGAAGAAATAAACTTGGCTATAGAAAGTGAGTTCAGGGAATTTCTTGTTGCTCGCAGAAATACTGGGTCAGAGTGCATTATAATAACTGTTGTATACAACCCACCAAGGAACCAAAATAGGCTTGAAGTTTATGAGGAAAGTCATATAGGTACGATTGAAGTCATAAAGTCAGTTGTTAACATGGCGCGGGAGAAAAAATGTAGGATTTTGATTATGGGAGACTTGAATCATAAAGAGATAGATTGGATAAATCTTGACCCACACAGTGGTGAGGACTCATTCGGGGCAAGATTCCTAGATTGCGTACAAGGGAATTTTCTACACCAACATGTAATGGAACCAACAAGAGCCAGGGGTGGGGATGAGCCATCACTACTTGATCTGGTGTTCACAGATAATGTGTTGGATATTGAAAATATTGAGTATGAACCACCAATTGGAAAGAGTGACCACTGTGTGTTGTTGATGGAGTATATCATTGAAGACATTCTTCCTGAGAGTAGAGGCACTGAGGACATGAGGAGGAATTATCCGAAAGGAGATTACATCAAAATGAATGAGCTTTTTGCAGTTATTGACTGGAGAACCTTATTTTACAACAAATCTGTACAAGAAATGTATGACATCTTTTGTGAGAAATATGGGAAGATAGTAGATTGCTGCATACCTGTCACCAAAGTAGGTGTAATTCATGCCAGAGAGAAATGGTTCGATAATGGGTGTAAAAGAGCTAAGGAGTGGAGAGACAAATGCTGGAAAAGGTATAGGAGGAGAAAAAACATAAATGCCTGGCAAACCTACAAAAGAGCAAGAAATGACTATCTAAGTAAAAGGAGAGAGGCAGAGAGAGATTATGAGAGGGACATCACCAGGAAGGCTAAAGAAAATCCCAAGCTTTTCCACAGCTTTATCAGAGGAAAACTGAAGGTAAAAGAACAGGTTTTAAGGCTAAAGAGAGCGGATGGAAGCATCACTGAGACGGACGAAGAGATCTGCAAAGAATTGAACAAGGAGTTTCAGTCAGTATTTACAGTAGAAAATACCCCACCCCCTCAGATTGCAGTGATAGAAGCTCAAGGGCCGGCATTAGAGAACATCAACCTTACAGCCACAGAGGTATGCAAAGCGCTGATGGATTTAGATGTTCATAAAGCTACAGGTCCTGATGACATATCCCCTCATGTGCTTAAAAAATGCGCAAACACAATATCAGTGGCACTAAGTATCATATTTAAGGAGTCACTGGAGTCGGGGGAGATTCCAAGATGCTGGAAACAAGCAAATGTGATACCTATCTTCAAAAAGGGAAGGAGGGATACGGCTCTGAACTATAGACCAGTTTCCTTGACCAGCATAGTTTGCAAAGTTATGGAGAAACTACTAAGGAAACATATCTCT
>JAXCGZ010013352.1:117500-122500 GCA_037179515.1 Halocaridina rubra | reverse complement strand
GGGGGGCTGCATATTCGAGTTTTGGCCTCACATAGGTTACATAAATATTTCTGAACATTTCCTTGTCCATGTGCCTGAAGGCTACCCTTACATTTGATAAGAATGCATATGCTGCCCTTACTATGCCATTTATATATATTTCTGGAGACAAATCTGCCAGTATGTTTACTCCTAGATCTCTCTCATTTTCTGTTTCTTGAAGTTGTACTCCAGCCACCGAGTAGTCAAGCTTGGGCCTTCTTGCACTTGTACCCATTCTCATTACCTTGCATTTTGAAGTATATATATGTGTGATTACCTAATTGTGATTACCTAATTGTGTTTACGGGAAAGAGCCAAAAGCTCGTCTCCCGTCTCCTGATAGGTTCCATTTTATACTTAGTGATACTTATCATACCTGTCCTTAAAACTATGGATTGAGATAGGATTAACTACCTCCTCGCTTAGCGAATTCCAATTATCAACTACTCTTACACTGAAAAAGTATTTTCTTACATATTGCAAAGAAGTTTTCTTACGAAGCTTCAAACTATGACCTCTAGTTCTAGAGCCTGCCATATCAAAATATCGATCCCTATCCACTCTATCATAACCATGAAGGAATTTAAAGACTGTCACCATATCCCCCCTCACTCTTCTAGTTTCGAGTGATGGTAAGTCTAATTCCCTCAGCCTCTCATCATAACTGAGATTGCGTATTTCTGGCACCAGTTTCGTGGCATGTCTTTGAACTTTTTCAAGCTTAGCTATGTGCTTTTTCAAGTGCGGATTCCTAAAGGGGGGCTGCATATTCGAGTTTTGGCCTCACATAGGTTACATAAATATTTCTGAACATTTCCTTGTCCATGTGCCTGAAGGCTACCCTTACATTTGATAAGAATGCATATGCTGCCCTTACTATGCCATTTATATATATTTCTGGAGACAAATCTGCCAGTATGTTTACTCCTAGATCTCTCTCATTTTCTGTCTCTTGAAGTTGTACTCCAGCCACCGAGTAGTCAAGCTTGGGCCCTCTTGCACTTGTACCCATTCTCATTACCTTACTTTTTGAAGCATTGAATTTCATTAGCCACTTTTCTGACCACTCATGCAGATTATTTAGATCCTCCTGAAGTTCTCTACCATTTTTCTCGTTTTTTACTTGCTTCACAATCTGTGCATCATCTGCAAACATATTCATGAATGAATTTACAGACTCTGGTAGGTCATTTACATATACAAGGAACAAAAGTGGCCCTAAAACTGAACCCTGTGGAACTCCACTAGTAACTCTTCTCCATTCAGACACTGAGTGTCTTACTCTAACCCTCTGTTCCCTTCCTTCTAAGTAAGTTTTTATCCATTCCAAAACATTTCCACCTATTCTAGCCATTGATTGCAGCTTCCTAATAAGTCTCCCATGTGGAACAGTGTCAAACGCTTTCTGGAAGTCTAGGAATATGCAATCTGCCCAGCCCTCTCTTTCCTGTAAGATTTGGCTTACCTCATCATAAAATTCTAATAAGTTTGTTACTGTTGATATACCTTCTCTGAAGCCATGTTGCCTCACTGACAAAAAGTTGAAGGATTCCAAGTGAAGAGAGATATGTTTCCTTAGTAGTTTCTCCATAAGTTTGCAAACTATGCTGGTCAAGGAAACTGGTCTATAGTTCAGAGCCGTATCCCTCCTTCCCTTTTTGAAGATAGGTATCACATTTGCTTGTTTCCAGCATCTTGGAATCTCCCCTGACTCCAGTGACTTTTTAAATATGATACTTAGTGCCACTGATATTGAGTTTGCGCATTTTTTAAGCACATGAGGGGATATGTCATCAGGACCTGTAGCTTTATGAACATCTAAATCCATCAGCGCTTTGCATACCTTTGTGGCTGTAAGGTTGATGTTCTCTAATACCGGCCATTGAGCTTCTATCACTGCAATCTGAGGGGGTGGGGTATTTTCTACTGTAAATACTGACTGAAACTCCTTGTTCAATTCTTTGCAGATCTCTTCATCCGTCTCAGTGATGCTTCCGTCCGCTCTCTTTAGCCTTAAAACCTGTTCTTTTACCTTCAGTTTTCCTCTGATAAAGCTGTGGAAAAGCTTGGGATTTTCTTTAGCCTTCCTGGTGATGTCCCTCTCATAGTCTCTCTTTGCCTCTCTCCTTTTACTTAGATAGTCATTTCTTGCTCTTTTGTAGGTTTGCCAGGCATTCATGTTTTTTCTCCTCCTATTCCTTTTCCAGCATTTGTCTCTCCACTCCTTAGCTCTTTTACACCCATTTTCGAACCATTTCTCTCTGGCATGAATTACACCTACTTTGGTGACAGGTATGCAGCAATCTACTATCTTCCTATATTTCTCACAAAAGATGTCATACATTTCTTGTACAGATTTGTTGTAAAATAAGGTTCTCCAGTCAAGAACTGCAAAAAGCTCATTCATTTTGATGTAATCTCCTTTCGGATAGTTCCTCCTCAGAGGAGAGAGAGAGAGAGAGAGAGAGAGAGAGAGAGAGAGAGAGAGAGAGAGAGAGAGAGAGTGAGTGAGAGATAGATAGATAGATAGATAGATAGAGAGAGAGAGAGAGAGAGAGAGAGAGAGAGAGAGAGAGAGAGAGAGAGAGAGAGAGAGAGAGAGAGAGAGAGAGAGAGAGAGAGAGAGAGAGAGAGAGAGAGAGAGAGTTGGGGAAAATCTTGCTGCCAACAGCAGCAATCAGGCTCAATAATTGTGCTATTTCACACTTTATTAATAATATTGGTTAATATTATTTCCATGAGCATAGTATCATCTGTACAGAAAATTCCAGAGGCTTGGGGCTAGTAGGGTAAAGATGTCCTCTCGCCACTCTCATCACACCATTCATATATTTCTCTATTTATCTTGATCTTGCTCTTTTACCCTCCACTATTCCATGCAAAATTACAGACTCCATGTCGTTCTTCCTCATCACATGTCCTGGAAATCTCATTTGCCGTCTTCTTAGTGGAGTCATCAATTCCCACTCCTCTCACATCTACCTCAACATATTTACATTAGTTCTCCTTGCTGTCCATGGAATCTTCAAAATTCTTCTCCATAGCCACATTTCAGAGGCATGCAAACTTTCCTGCACTTTCCTTTCACCACCAAGTTTCACGTTCTTATAGCAATGTAGTCCATATAACTGCTCTTGTTGCCAATTTCTAATATCAGTGGACAACTTTCTATTCGACAAGAATTCTTTTATCATCTTATAAGCACTCTTTGCAATACTAATTCTCGTTCTAAATTTCTTTTCACATCTATAGTCTTTTGATATCAAGCTCCCAAGATAAGAAAATGTTGACACCTTTTATATTCTTCTCTCTCTCACCTCAGTTTTTCCTCTTTTTGAATTTGCCTTCGATGCCATCAACACCTCGGTCTTGTTATTATTAACAAACAACCCTTTGTCCTCACTCACCCTCACGGTCATATCCAACAGATGCTACAATTTTTCTATAGAGCCAGAGACTAACATAGTATAATCTGCAAACTAAATATGGTTGGAATTATAACCTTCACATTTAACTCCTTTAAATTCCTGCAGCTCCCTCTTTACCATCTCCTCATAGAGCAGAGATTATCAAACAGGGGTTCGTGAACCTCCAGGGATATGCAGGAAGTTTTCCAAAGGTACTAAGATGGCTAACTAAAATGAATTTTAAACAGATACTCAATATTTGTCAGCAGTAGAGTGACTACACTGCAGTACAGTTTCATTTCTGGATGTGTAGTATGATTCAGTGTAAATTGCTTGTAATGTCCATGCTACTGCTTTATAAAGTCATTATAACTTGGACATTTCTCTTTTTATATTTCCATTGTAGTACCAGTGCATACCAAAATTAGTCTTACTATCATTACAATTCCATATTTAGAGTCAGATTGATTGGGATACGGATAGATGGTTTTATAGATAGGAGGGTACTTAACGGGAAAAAGTTGAAGAACTGTCATAAATATTAACCAGATCAGGGGACATAACACATCCCTGTCGTATTCCCCTCTTTTTGACCTGACTGTTTTCAATCCCTGCACTCACTGCAGCATTATTATTTCCAGCATAGATTTCTTTATTGTCAATTCTTTCCATCTAAATCTAAACCAACCAGCATCTTCATCACTTCCTCATACCTTATCTTATAAAAAGCCTTTATATAGTCCATAAAACTAAAGAAGACATCTCTTTATTTCTCAGTTATTCTTTCCAGAATTGCTTACAGCACACACATGACAGTTATTCCCTTTCCCTGAATGAAACCATACGTCCCTCAAGACATACGCTCTCTCACCTTATTACTTATTCCATTCATTATAATACATAGCGTCATTATTGTTATTTGGTTCCTTATACTAATAATACTGTACCTTTTGCATTCTAGAATTCTGCTATTCTGAGGTAAAGTAATAATAATCTGAATTTCACATGTCATAAGACATCATACCCTCATTATGTATTTGTTTATCTAAACTATATTTTTGATTCAATTTCACAATCTCCAAGACCTCCAATATTTCGACCATAAATCCATCCTCTCGAAACGTTTTTGACCTCTTCATATTTCCCCTCTCCCTCTATTATTTCTTCTCTTTTTTGATGCACAGGATTCAATTTTTCCTTCTCCTCCGCCTGGCTGTCATCGTCAAAAAGTTTCCTTTTATATGCCTCCCATCTTATCTTAATCTTATTATTTCCATAAATACCTACCCATCGTTGTATTTAATTGCCTATCAATGTTTATTTCTTTTCCTTGTTATTTCATAAATCATATACAATATTCTAGAATATCTCTTTGAATGACCTTCTATTTCTTTACAATGCTCATCAAAGAACTTCACCAGCTCTTTATCACACTTATTCTTAAATTATCTCTTTAGTTCTTTGTATTCATTGTTATTTCGGCCTTTAGCAGCTCCTCTTCACCAACCAAAAATATTTCATCAATTATCCAGCTGAATCTTCTTCTCCTTTCTAGAAGTAAGTGTCGATTGC
>JAXCGZ010013352.1:110000-115000 GCA_037179515.1 Halocaridina rubra | reverse complement strand
TTTACAGACTCTGGTAGGTCATTTACATATACAAAGAACAAAAGTGGCCCTAAAACTGAACCCTGTGGAACTCCACTACTAACTCCTCTCCATTCAGACACTGAGTGTATTACTCTAACTGCAAGTGTATGTGTGTGTGTGTGTGTGTGTGTGTAGGAACACCTTTTGGGTCTCAATGAACTTAGAGAACACGCATGACATGGTTGATAGAGAAGCATTGTGGTGTGTGTTGCGACTGTATGGAATAAGTGGAAGTTTGTTGAATGCGGTGAAGAGTTTTTACATGAATAGTAAAGCATACGTGAGAGTTGGGAATGGTATGGGTGATTGGTTTGAGGTGAATGTATGGGTAGGTCGTGGTTGTGTAATGTTGCCATGGTTGTTTAATGTGTATATTGCTGGAGTGGTAGGGGAAGTAAATGATAGAGCATTAGACAGAGGTTTGAAACTAGTGGGTGAGGATGGAAGGTTGTGGAAATTGAGTCAGTTGCTATTTGTGAATGATACTGTACTGGTGGATGATACTGAGAATGAATTTAATAATTTTGTGACTGAGTTTAATAGTGTGTATGAAAGAAGGAAGTTGCGCTTGAATATTGGTAAACTTATAGTCATGAGATGTCCGAGGTGTGCTAATGTTGGCATGTTAAATGTAGGAGTGAATGGGGAGTTACTTGGAGAAGTTGACAGCTTTAAGTATTTGGGTTGCATGTATCAAGGGGGAGGACGAGTGGATGCAGAGATAAGTCATAGAGTGAAGATAGCAAGTAAATATCTTGGTGGGTTGAAAAGTGTTATGAGAAATAGATATTTGGGAATGAATGCAAAGAGAAGGATATATGAAGGTGAGATTAGGGCAACAACATTGTATTGGGGAGATACTTGGAATGCAAGAGAGGATGAAAGGAGCAAGTTGAAAGTAATGGAGATGATGTGTTTGAGAAGTATGATTGGTGTATCTAGAATATGTAGAGTAAGAAATGAGGATGTCAGGCTGCAAATGGGTGTTGAGAGGAAGCTGTCGGATAGGTAAGATCAGGAAGTGTTGAGTAAGTTTGGACACATGGAAAGGATGAGTGATGAATGGGTAATGAAGAGAGTGTGAAGTGCAGTAGTGATTCGAGTTAGGTCAAGAGGGAGACCTAGAATGAGGTGGATGAATGGCGTGAAAAAGGCATTAAATGCACGTGGAATGTCAGTGTAGGAGGGAGGAGTGCATGCAATATATAGGAATGATTGGAGGGAGATTGCATATACAAGGCTTGGGCCAAAGGGATTTCTTGCATCTGCTACCTCAGTGAACTGTGATGGACAGGTGTGAAGGAAGTTGACATGTGATGAAGCGGTTGGTGTATACCAGCTGCTGCTGTCGGGTCTCAATGTAGAATAACCTTGCCCGCCTATCCTTTGGGCTACCCAGTCAGGGTGGAAGGGGTGAAAATGTGGCAACAATAATCCCCAAGGAGCTAAGAGAAGTGGTTGAGGTATGAATGGATCATATGGTGAGAGCGTGTTTCTTTGCTCGGCCACCCCCTAACAAAGGGGAATGAGGCCAAGTGTATATCTGTTTCTCGCAATCTTGAGCAAATTATCGAAGATCTACTCATGTTCCTGATCGACATAACATACATCCCAACACTCTTGACCTATTTCTTACTTGTAATCCTTCAAGCTACACGCATACTGTGCTTTCCCCTCTTGACATATATATATATATATATATATATATATATATATATATATATATATATATATATATATATATATATATATATATATATATATATATATATATATATATTCACATTGAGTATGCTCAAAGGTCCAAAGGCGGCGCTGAGTAGGAGGAATTGATGGAGGGAGAGCGAAAATGCAAGAGATTGAGATCATAGAGTGGTCAGATTTACCAAGAAGGGAAAGCAAAGAATACGAGTAGGATGAAGGATTATAAGTAAGAAATAAGTAATATAAACAGGATATCATAAAATCCCTATATACTCAAATCTAAAACGGTTAACAAAAAAGTTAAAAAACATAGTTTTTATCATTTTGCACTACATTAAAGGGAAAAGAGAAAGACAATTTCATTTAAAAAAAGTCTAAATCTCAGGCTTAAAATACAAGAACAAATTACAAGAGGTCATCATTTAAAACTTTAGTAAGAGTAGCTCACCAAAATTATGCCCAGGCTATCCTTAATGGCTTCTCCCTCCTTTCAACAAATCGAATTCTTGCTGATAAAGCTGCGATGTCATTATCAAGTTTGCTGTGAACATCGCATATTTTTTCTAAACAGTACATCATGTATCTCTTTCATAATCATGAGTTTATTACCATATTATATATTAACTTAATTATATAACTACAGTGATTGGAGAACAACCGCAAACAAGTCTGCATTTGAAACAAATTTATATAGTGTTCAAAAATTAGTAATTTTGCTTCCTGACGGGCATAATGGTTACTTTCATATATATATATATATATATATATATATATATATATATATATATATATATATATATATATATATATATATATATATATATATATATATATATATATATATATATATATATATATATATATATATATATATATATATATATATATATATATATATATATATATATATATATATATATATATATATATATATATATATATATCTATCTATATATATATATATATATATATATATATATATATATATATATATATAAATATATATATATATATATATATATATATATATATATATATATATATATATATATATATATATATATATATATATATATATATATATATATATATATATATATATATATATAGAGAGAGAGAGAGAGAGAGAGAGAGAGAGAGAGAGAGAGAGAGAGAGAGAGAGAGAGAGAGAGAGAGAGAGAGAGAGAGAGAGAGAGAGATTCATATCATTGCAAATCACCTTCTGCTGGATTGTCAATTGTGACTCTTATTGTCTTTAATATAAGGAAACATATATCACGAAGACTTTAAGAAAATGCTCACTGCTATCTATACCATTAAGTCTGTTCTTGCCACTTGGATAGAATACAAGAGTTATATGATTATATTCTCTACACCATTTATAAAACCAAAATAATGATTTACATAGTTACTCTTTTTTTTTCATATATACCTACGTCCTTTATAGCTGTCAGTGTACTTTTTGTTTTCGTACGCTTACTATGCTGTAGGGCGTTTATCCAAGGTTTTTACTTCTACAATATGAATAGTGTTCAACATTTGCATCAAACTTTCCATACTTTCTCTTTTCTGTTATGCTATTCACTGTGTCCATCTCGTGGGAATCAATTTCTTATTCTAAGAGTTTCATTTTTTGACTACAAATACGATTCAAAGCGAATGTGGATATATTGCATTCAAGGATAGGTAAATAATAGATGCCTGTGGAATGCCATGCTGGAGAATACACAAGCTTAATGTTGTAGCAGGTGAAAAATAGACAAAGTCCACCTGCATAAATTAAATGAAACACACCAAGGATATGTCACATCATCCTAGCCGTGCATTTTCATGAAAGGGATTTATGCCTGTTATGGATACCTATAGAAATAAACGGAAGAACAAAATATCGAGTGGTGAGCCACTTATGAAGGAATATATTGATATGAATAGATACTTTTGGTTGAGAAATTATATGCAATATTCTCAAGCTAATTTGTTACTATTGATTTTGCAAAGAGAATATGGACATTATCTGTCCAAGTACTTATAGGTACTTTGATACAAAAGGAAAAACAGTAGCAAAAAACTCAAAGGGAATCAGTCTTAGTTTCATTAAAAACAAAAAAAATGAAACTACAAGAAACCTACTGATATATTTTATATCGGAATTTACATTAACTTTTTATGCTAAATTTACATGACGTTTGTTATTCTCTCAAAGAAGGATATGTATGTAGCAAACTTTATTTGATAAACATAAATTTTTATTGACAATTACTTTAATATTGTAATGCGCTCAGTATACAATAAAAGATAATTCTTTTCCTTGTGAATAGAGATGATAAAGAGAAAAATGCCTCATTCTGAGTAATATTGGATGAGGACTGGTTTTTATGAAGCAATATTATCTACCAATGCTTATGTCCAGCCATAGTCGTTTTGGAATGGTGACGCTATTCTCATGCTACCTGGATCGGAATCAGTCTCCTCATCTGACGCAGTTTCCCACTGCCTTTTCAACCACCGTAAAATATGCTTTGGTTCTTAACAATGAAATTTTTTTTTTAAATAGCATTATTCAGTATTTTGCTACAAAACAATGTCATTTTTTTTTTAAATTACATTATGCATGAAGTACCGGGTTGGTGTAGTGACATTTATTTTCTTATATTTCTTATTACGTAAAGTAACTAACATAATAGTTAAGTCTTGCACTAGATACACTGTGGCGTATTTATATATACACATATAAATACATGGCCCCATTCCCCCTTTTAAAGGAGTGGACGAACCAAGAAATATGCATTCACCACCATCCACACATACCTCATCTACTCCTATTAGCTCCTTGGGGATAAAGAGTTCCACATTTCCCCCCCTTCCATCTTGCTTGGGTCACCAACAAGGTAGGCGGGAAAAATTTTCTACACTGAGGCCCGACAGCTGCAGCTGGTTTAACCCCACTGCTTTTTCACATGGCAACTCAATTTACATTTGTCCATCACTGTTCGCTGAGCTAGCAGGTGTGAAAAACCCTTTTTGGAACGTGTCACCCACACACAATCTTCCTCCACTCATTCCTAACTCTTGCATGCTCTTTTCCTTGCTTCAACACACTTACCACGTGCAGTTAATGCCCTTTTCACATCAACCATCCACCTCATTCTAGGTTTTCCTCTTGGCCTAACTCCGACCGCTCCTGCACTCCACACTCTCTTTGCTATTCGTTCTTCACTCATCCTTTCCATGTGTCCAAACCAACTCAAGATTCTCTGATGCAATCCACCCAATAG
>JAXCGZ010013352.1:102500-105000 GCA_037179515.1 Halocaridina rubra | reverse complement strand
CGGAGCTATGAGGTAGTTGGGCATGCATGTGTAGAAGTATATTACAGTAGTATAGTAGTATACTCAAGACATAACAGTCATACTATATGAACAGATATACAGCTTGCATAGAAAATCAACAGTTGCTACAGTTAAAAGATATAATAACAATAATCATAATAAAATGGTAACAATAATGTCAATAATAAGAAAATAATATTAGTAACACTCGATATTATCTTCATCATCACCATATTTGTACTCCTTAGAATGATAATAATTTCTTCACTTAAAGATCAAAGGAGGCGATATCAATTTGCATATAGGATAGTTAGTGTTATGTGAAATTGCATTAAATTATTAAGTTTGATTAGTGTGTGAGTAGTAACTATTTTTCCAAAAGAAAACTACAGATTGCCTGTGAAAGCTGTGATAGAGGATGAATTTTTAAGATGTTCTGGAATATTGTTCCACAATGTTGAACTTCTAATAGTAATTATCTGTGAACCTGCATCTGTGTTTGTTCTCTGAATAAAGAGCTCACTATTCTGACTTGTGTTCGTTCCTCCTATATATCTGACTGCATGAAATTAAATATCCAGCTGGTATAGCGATGGTTTAAAATTGTGTATACGAAAATGTAAATAACATAGGCCATCTTGTTTTCTGCCCGTAGCCTCCAAAGTCTTTTGAGAGCTGATGTAATGTGGACATATTTTTGTATTCCTCCCAGGGCAACTCGAGCTGAAAAATTAATAGGCTTCTGTATTCTATTTATATGAGTCTTATTTGTAGCTCCCTATACAGTTGTGCAAAACTGTCTTTTGTACGTGATAAGTTTTTTTTTATGATTGTGACACCAAGACGGCCCCCCCCCTCCAAAAAAAAAGTTACATTAGTCTTCCTGTTACCTTTTTGCATACTCTATGTATATGGGAAGCAAATAACATGTAGTTATCAAAATGAATTTTTATATTTTTAACAGCTTTGCTAAGTGTGATGATATTGCCGCAAAAATTCATTGTTGCGTTTTCTGGAGTTTGCACTATGTGGTACCTTGAGCCACTAACCATGCATTGTGTTTTACTTTCGTTAATTAACAGCCCAGTTTCTTAAAAAGAGGTTTTAATTATTGAAAGTGTGTTTTCTGCTCTTAAGGTTAGCTCTGGGAGATTATTACTATCACTACTAATTAGTAGCTGAGTGCCATCTGTTTATTGTGCAACTAAACATTCGATAATGAAATAAGATAGATAGTTTACGTAAATGGTGAAGAGGATAAGACCAAGGCCTTGATCCCTTGGGAACACCATATGATACATTTATTTGAAGTGGAGATAATGCTGTTAAGACGGATAGACTGCGGTTAGTTAGATACTCTCTAAACCAGGTAGGGTCAATATTTATGTTAGTAAATTTATTAATAAGAATTTCATGGCTTACACTGCCAGAGGCTTTTGATAAGTCTAATAATACAAGAAGATAATTTTTTTTCTTATCTATATTACTGTAAAACTTTATTAGCAACTTTGAGCAGCGCAGTTTCCGTAAGGAGTTTCTGTCTGAAAGCATGCTGGTTAATAGCTATTAGTCTGTTTGTCTCTAGTTATGACATTAGTTGGCATGCAATAATTTTTCTAATGATTTACAGAAAATTGGTAGCAGGAAAATGGGAAGATAGTTTGTCACATCTACTGCATCCTCCTTTTCATGATTAGGTATTACATGGAATTTTTCCAAAAATGAAGAGGTGCAAAATCAGGTGAAAAGAAAATTACCTCACCTAACAACAGTACTTTGAAAAAAGATCTTGATTTGTACTCTAATAGAGGGTGTGAATGTCATCGCTAGGATAAAGACAAACGAGTGCAGCCTGTTTTGATTATTCAGACAACTTTATCATTAATTCACATTGACTCAGGTTAAACTGTTGAGCTATAAAGCTATTGGGCCATACTTTAACGAAAGTTTCAATGATCCTATGCCAAAATGTAGGCTATGTATAGATTCTGGCGAGCTCAGCAGGCCCATACAGCTAATGCTTCTTTGGCTGCAAAACCTCAAGAATAGAATGGAAGTTGACCAATAAAATTAGCTACTTCATCTCATTGGCATAGGATTATATCAAGAAATAGCTTAAGTTTGATAACAATCAGTGAAACATGCTTCATCTATTTTGATGAAAAACACATTCAGTAAAAATAAAGTACTCACTGTCACGAAATGCTGCTTGTGCATACTTAGTTATTAATTGAAAATACAGAGATAGTTTTAAAGCAGTTTTTACATCTGCTTCACAATATAAAGTCACCTTGCCGGTGGGGCTGGAAATGTATGAGGTATGCTCAGTGATGATGGTTGTTTAGCCTGCGGGAGGTGTATGCATGCATCAGGGACGTGTCGTCAGTAGGAAAATGTGTCAATATACATTTGCTCAGGGTAGGCAGTCCCTACCCAGAGTAATTAATTTTCATACTGACGACACGTCCCTGGCATGCATATAGTATTAATGAAACCATGC
>JAXCGZ010013352.1:90000-92500 GCA_037179515.1 Halocaridina rubra | reverse complement strand
CCTTCTGCTGCGAATCTAGAAGTTTTGCTACTTTTCCTCGTAGTTCATAAAGCCGTCCAAGTATGTTCCCCTTTGATAGCCATCGGACGTTCATGTGAAAAAGCAAGGCTTTATGTTTAGATTCGATATCCTCTCACAGCAGTTTGCTCTCGTTAAAAGACTAACCAATATAAGTAGAGAAATTCCAGCTTTTTCCTAAGGGTTTGCGACCCCCTTGCAATTTTACTGACGCCCCTCTTGGGAGTTGCGCAAAAAAGGTAAAGAACCACTGTCTTAATCTGATTATCACTGCTAATCAGAGATAAAAGCGGCTATTAAAGAACACCCAATATGTTCTTAAAATCAACAGCAAAAAACTTTGTAGATTTACAAGGTCTAGTGCATATATATTGGTATTGTTTTTCGTTAAAGAGATTAGAGAGGATTCAGGAAAATCTCCATTTTATATGGTATTAAATTTAAGAATTAAAGTTTTATTTTAATCTCTCTGATGATTGCAATTATTAATATTTAAAAAAACAGCACAATTGACATATCCATTTGATACATATGATTCATGTTGTTTTTACTTACATTTGGGGGCTTTGAAGTATATCATGTATATTATATGTTACAGTCAATAAAAGGCATCTTACATATTGAAATTTCATATATATATATATATATATATATATATATATATATATATATATATATATATATATATATATATATATATATATATATATATATATATATATATATATATATATATATATATATATATATATATATATATATATATATATGTGTATATATATATATATATATATATATATATATATATATATATATATATATATATATATATATATATATATATATATATATATATATATATATATATATATATATATATATATATATATATATATATATATATATATATGCTTGTATAAATATGTATGTATATATATGTATATATATATATTATATATATATATATATATATATATATATATATATATATATATATATATATATATATATATATATATATATATATATATATATATATATATATATATATATATATATATATATATATATATATATATATATATATATATATATATATATATATATATATATATATATATATATATATATATATATATAGATATATATATATATATATATATATATATATATATATATATATATATATATATATATATATATATATATATATATATATATATATATATATATATATATATATATATATATATATATATAAATATATATATATATATATATATATATATATATATATATATATATATATATATATATATATATATATATATATATATATATATATATATATATATATATATATATATATATATATATATATATATATATATATATATATATATATATATATATATATATATATATATATATATATATATATATATATATATACATATATATATATATACATATATATATATATATATATATATATATATATATATATATATATATATATATATATATATATATATATATATATATATATATATATATATATATATATATATATATATATATATATATATATATATATATATATATATATATATATATATATATATATATATATATATATATGAATCAATCTTTACCCCGACCGGGACTCGAACCTAGGACTTATGATTACTAAGTCAAGGCGCTACCACTACACCACAGAAGGTTAAAAGGAATCCAACCTTATAGCTTATATCTGCTATACTTAGGAATGAACGCATTCTAACTGAATGCCACTATGTTCATATTACAGATTCCCCAACCTCACTCGTGGCTTCATTTTAGCATTTAATTCAATTCCCAATCTCATTCGGGCATGAAATATCAAATAAGCACATTACATATGTGAAAACATGAATCAATCTTTACCCCGACCGGGACTCGAACCTAGGACTTATGATTACTAAGTCAAGGCGCTACCACTACACCACAGAAGGTTAAAAGGAATCCAACCTTATAGCTTATATCTGCTATACTTAGGAATGAACGCATTCTAACTGAATGACACTATGTTCATATTACAGATTCCCCAACCTCACTCGTGGCTTCATTTTAGCATTTAATTCAATTCCCAATCTCATTCGGGCATGAAATATCAAATAAGCACATTACATATGTGAAAACATGAATCAATCTTTACCCCGACCGGGACTCGAACCTAGGACTTATGATTACTAAGTCAAGGCGCTACCACTACACCACAAGAGGTTAAAAGGAATCCAACCTTTTAGCTTATATCTGCTATACTTAGGAATGAACGCATTCTAACTGAATGCCACTATGTTCATATTACAGATTCCCCAACCTCACTCGTGGCTTCATTTTAGCATTTAATTCAATTCCCAATCTCATTCGGGCATGAAATATCAAATAAGCACATTACATATGTGAAAACATGAATCAATCTTTACCCCGACCGGGACTC
>JAXCGZ010013352.1:77500-85000 GCA_037179515.1 Halocaridina rubra | reverse complement strand
GGTCTGTACCTACTGCAACACTAACACTCCTACTGTGAGGCTCATGGACCTTGAATCTCCTGACTTTGATGTTCTCTGGTTAAAAGTCTATCTCTCCACTACCACTATCTTCCTTTGCTTCTGCTACTGTTCTCCAAACTCCACCGAGAATGTCTTTCTTTGATTATCTGTCCTTGTGCCATGAGTTCTTGCTATCTTCTCACCCATATACAGAAGTTCTTTACATTGGAGAATTCAATGTATGCCACATGGAGTACCTTCATTCTTCTCACACTGATGTAGGATGAAGTGGGGCCCTTACTTTCTCTATTACTCATGATCTGGAGCAAGCTATCAAACATCCTACTCGCATTCCTGATTGTCACGCATATGCTGCAAACACTCTTGACCTATTTTTTACTTCTAACCCTTCAAACTACTCTTATTCTGTGCTTTCCCTTCTTGGTAAATCTGACCACTCTGTGATCTCAGTCTCTTCCATTTTCGCTCCTTCTGCACCAATCCCTAATACTCAGCGCCGCCTTTGGCACATTGAGCCTGCCCAACATGAAAATTTGCATAATTTTCTCTTAGACTTCCTATGGGATGACTACTGCTTTCGGTCCTGCAACCTTGATAAGGTAGCTCTAAAGGTTGCCGAGATTGCGACCGCGGGAATGAAGGCGTACATCTTCTCTTCTACAAAAAGTTTCTCTCCCCCTAAATCTTGGTTTGACCATGCCTGCTCCATGGCTATCCAGTCCAGGAATTGGGCACAATGATCTTACCAAGCCTCTCCTTCCTATTTAACTCGCTCTGGTTTTATAGTAGCTAGGAATCGCTGTACTGCTCAGATTCGAAGGTCTAAGGCTTCCGTTATAAGAGGAAAGTTGATGACCTTAACTCCTCTCCCACTGAGAAATGCTTCTGGTCCTTAGCCAAAAACCTCTCTAAAAACTTCTGTAACTCTATCTTTCCCCCTCTCATTCATTCTGATGGTTCTATAGCTCGCTCTCCTACTGACAAAGCCACTTACTTTGGCTCTCATTTTTCAGCCAACATTTCTATAAACAATTCCAGCACACCTGTACCTCAATCTTTACCCCTCTCTAACCCTATGCCCTCCCATATCCTTTCTTCACGCAAAGTTCATATGGTTCTTTGCTCGCTAAAAATGAACAAGGCATCTGGTCCTGATGGTATCCCTGCAAGGTTCCTTATGGAGTTTGCAGATGAACTGGCTCCCGTGCTTTGCCGTCTTTTTCACCTCATTCTGTTAACCAATATCTATCCTTCATCTTGGAAGCATGGTCTAGTTCAACCTGTTCCTGAGAATGGTGACCGCTCTTTTCCCTTAAATTGCCGATCTAATGCCCTTGAATGTAGCTCACTTACCTCCGACCACCATTAAGACTTCCACAAAGCATGATCCACTTGTGATCTCCATTCCTATCTTACTCATGTATGGTTATCTTCTCTGAAGAACTATGGGGGATCCTTTGTCATAGCCCTTGATATCTCTATGGCTTTTGGAATAATCTGGCACAAGGCTCTGTTGGCCAAACTCCCTGCCTATGGCTTAACCCCTTCTTTCTGTTTTCTGATTTCCAGTTTTCTTTCTGACCGTTTTATATCTGTAGTTGTTGATGGCGTGACATCTAGCCATTTCTCTGTTACCAGTGGTGTTCCACAGGGTTCTATTCTTTCACCTACTCTTTCCTTCTCTTCATCAATGATCTTCTACAATCCCCATCATCCTCTCTTCATCATGCCTTTGCTGATGGTTCTACCCTTCACTTTTCCTCTGCCTTTTGTTCACAACCTTCTTCTGTTACTCGTAGTCAGTCTCATATTACTTTGTGATCTACTCTTAACTCCGATTTGCAGAGATAATCTGAGTGGGCACTCAGAATTTAGTTAAATTCCATGCCTCCAAGATACAGTTTCTGGCAATCTCTTTATCTTCTCCTCCTGATAACCCCATTGTCTTTGAAACTAACGAAATTTACCCTCTTAACTCTATCAATATATTAGGAATCCATATAGCCTCTAACTTGTCCTGGAGGAATCACATAATCAAAATTTCTAAATCTTCATCCAAAAAATTGGGGGTTTTGTTTCGTTTTCGTCATTGCTTTTCCTCTTTGCATTTACTTAAAATTTATAAATGTCACATCTGTCCATGCTTAGAATACTGTTCACACATCTGAGGTGCTTTTTCTTATAATTATATTCTTGATAGTTTTGAAAATAAGGCAGTCATGCTCATTAATGATCCTTCTCTTACTTGTAATCTGAATTCTCTCTCTCTTTGCCGCAAGGTATCTTCGTTTTCTCTTTTCTATCACTACAACTTCCATCGCTGCTCTGATGAGTTGACGAGTTGTATCTCTCCCCCACTGCCGAGGCCACTTAACACTCGCCATGCGGCCTCATCTCACAGGTACTGTGTGGAGATATGTAGCTCGCGGATTGGTCGGTGCAGCGACTGCTTCTTCCCATCTACCTGCAGACTCTGAAACTCTCTTCCTCCTTCTGTCTTTTCTAATTCTTGTGACCTCTCATCCTTCAAAAAGCAGAACTATAGTCATTTCAGAGCCTAATCCTCCATATCTCTGGGTGCTCTGTACTTTGACTGTGTTTTCTGTCTGTCGTTTTCCTTTGTGTGGCATTACATCACCTCTGCATTGTCCTTAACCATTTTCTTTTCCTTCATTTTTTCTGCCTGTCCCAGTGTCACACTCATAAAAAAATATACATTTATATGTATAGTCGTGTGCGTGTATATATATATATATATATATATATATATATATATATATATATATATATATATATATATATATATATATATATATATATATATATATATATATATATATATATATATATATATATATGTATATATATACATATATATATATATATATATATATATATATATATATATATATATATATATATATATATATATATATATATATATATTATATATATATATATATATATATATATATATATATATATATATATATATATATATATATATATATATATATATATATATATATATATATATATATATATATATATATATATATATATATATATATATATATATATATTTATATATATATATATATATATATATATATATATATATATATATATATATATATATATATATATATATATATATATATATATATATATATATATATATATATATATATATATATATATATATATATATATATATATATATATATATGTATATATGTATATATATATATATATATATATATATATATATATATATATATATATATATATATATATATATATATATATATATATATATATATATATATATATATATATATATATATATATATATATATATATATATATATATATATATATATATATATATATATATATATATATATATATATATATATATATATATATATATATATATATATATATATATATATATATATATATATATATATATATATATATATATATATATATATATATATATATATATATATATATATATATATATATATATATATCTACTACCTCATATTTAAACATCCTAATTCAATGAGGAATGAATTACATTAGAAATGTAATATCTGAAATGTTTTTCAATTATATTACTTAATTGCATTGACTGGCTCTGATATTAAGAAAACAAAGAGCGAATTATTAGATTTTCTTAACGCTATCTCTTCCACCTCATAAGCTCAGTGGAAACCATGGCAGCCCACTCCAACAAAGAATTATGAAACGCGTTTCCTATATCTCAGAAGTCAGGGAAGGGAGCAAATGAAAGTGGATGAATGGAGAATATTGGAGTAAGTGAATATGAAGTCTAGCGTGACATATTGCAATTGACTTAAAGCTGCAGTACTGATAATCAAAGTGTGTCGCAGGCATTGCACATGAATGACTTATGTTTTTGCATGTAAAACGTCTGCATGTGTGTGTTATATTATGCATTTGTCTTTGTAATAAGTATTTACATGAATACAGTTTATTCAGTGTACAGTTAATTAAGCTAAAATGTCAAGCACCCAACTGCCTTTGCTAAGAGCATTTTATGTGATATTTAAAACATTTTCTAATACCTAAAGTCATGTGCCTGTATATATTAAAGTTAGATAAATATCGTAAGATGCAATTTCACATCATAGAAGATTGTCTGCTTTCACGATGAGTATTTTAATATACACTTTCTAGATTAAAACTAGATAATTCTCATTCTATCTGTTTGTCTGTCAGTGAGTCTCTCTCTCTCTCTCTCTCTCTCTCTCTCTCTCTCTCTCTCTCTCTCTCTCTCTCTCTCTCTCTCTCTCTCTCTCTCATATTGTTCAATATTACGGATTCCTTGTGAATATATATATACTCTGACTGCACCTTCAACTGTGAAAAATTGATCTACAAGAACGGCTGAAGTATTCTTGCATGTGCCAGCTGAAATATAATATGCAGATTTCTATCGGCTATATATATATTTTTTTTAATCATAGATTTTATTGCCAAATATTTAGAATACATACATGAATAAATATATACATTATATTCAGAGGCACTAGCCCGCTGAGCAAGAGCTCCTTGGCAGGCAGTTTAATATACATTTCGCATAATTTAAAGTATGACGGCAATAGTTAACAAAAGCTCCAATATAGCAATCTCATACTTATCTTGTAATAAAACAAAACAGTAGCCTGACCTTAACCTGGACTTATTGATAAACAATACTGTATTAATTATTAATCAACAGCTGCTTGATTTTGCCTAGTAAATAAATTCTGTTTGAGTTTCTTTTTAAATAAAGTTGTGCCAGTTATTGTTTCTAAATCTTTTGGTAATGCATTCCAACATTTTGGGCCAAAACAGTGAATAGAAAATTTGTACAAGGTTGTTCTCGGCTGTGGACATATCAAATTTATATTGTTACCTCTGGTTCCAAGGTTGTGTTGAATAAATCTAAATAGGTTTATGTTATCATTAACATCACTATGTATAATAATAAGACTGAAATATTGCATCAAGTAATTAAATTTAAGCAAGTTTAGTTCCTTGAATAAAGAGGAAGTTGAGTCATATTTTCCACTATATGTAATAGTTCTGATCAGTCATTTCTGAGTTACAAATACATCCCTTACAATTGACGGCCAAGTACAACCCCAGATGGACAAACAGTATATAATATGATAGGATAGGATGGGGATGGGATAGGATACGAGGGAAAAAAGGGGAGGGGACGAAGGATATAAGGGAATTGGAGGGAAAAACACGAAAATTAAATAAAGCAAGAGAGAAGAAAGAGAAGGGCAGACCCTCGTCCTAAGCTTTTTATTACTCTGTAATATATATATATATATATATATATATATATATGAGGATAACACAGGGAATAGTATATGCTTTTTTAGGCCTCATTTGTCAGGTTATGGCGAATCTTATACAAAATTCCACACGTCTTGGACAGTTTTGAGCAGACAGATTTAATATGATATTTCCAACTTAAATTTTCATCAATAATTACTCCCAAAAATTTCTTACAAGCAACTCTTTTAACTTCATACCCATTCATATTAACTTGACCAATATTGTGTACTACAGATCTATTTTAAAATAAGATATAGTCAGTTTTGGAGACATTTAGCTTTAATTTATTAACAGAGACCCAGTTGTTAATTTTTTCTAGTTCACTATTTAAAACAGAATGCAGGTGGGCAAGATTATTATCATGCAAGAGAAGGTTGGTGTCATCTGCATAAAGAATATATTTGAATTTATTACTAGCATTGGAAATATCATTTATGTAAACTAAAAATAACAATGGGCCCAGTATTGATCCCTGTGGTACTCCCCTCTCAATAGTTTGCATCAAAGATGCTTTCCCATTACAATACACGGCTTGTTTTCAAAAAAGCAACTGAATTCCAGATCAAAACTTAGCACGAGGGTCTTCCCCTCTCTTTTTTCATCTCTTACTTTATTTAATTTTCATGCTTTTCCCTCCAATTCCCTTATATCCATAATCCCCTCCCCTTTTTCGCCTCCTATCCTATCCCATAAAAAAGGCTTGTTTTCTATTTTTCAAGAAATAATAATAATAATAATAATAATAATAATAATAAGCCTTTATTTCCAAAGTAATGTGTGTTCCCCTAATACCCACACAAGTTAGTTTTTCTATTAGTATATCATGGTCTAATGAGTCAAATGCTTTGGACAAGTCTAGGAAAATCCGTGCAACAAAGTTTTTATTTTCCAAATTTTGATAAACATCACTTGTAAAGTTCATTATTGCTTTTTCAGTGGTCTTATTATTACGGAATCCGTATCGATTTTTGATAATAGGTTGAACTTTTCAAGGAATTCTTTAAGTCTGTGAACAATCGCTTTTTCAAACACTTTACTTAAGGACGGTAAGATTGATATAGGTCTATAGTTATTTTCATCATCCACAGTGCCTGACTTAAATATAGGTATTACTTTCGCACTTTTTAGTTTGTCTGGAATACATCCTTGCTGAAAACATAGATTGATTATGTGGGTAAGTGGAGTACCAATGTAATGGGCAGTGACCTGGAGTCGTTTTGATGGAATTTCATCATATCCCGACGCTGTATTTGGTTTTAAGGTTTTTATATATTTAGTGACTTCCTCCCTTCTTACAGGATACAAGTAAAACGAAAAGTCTGGTGGATTATTAAGAAACTGTCGGTGTGAGTTTTGTTGCACATTTTGTTGTTCCTGTGTTGTTTGTGCTATAGTTAAGAAATGATTATAAAAGATATTAGCAGTGTGGTCATTATCATTTTTTAATTTGATTTCCTTTGAATGATTAAATTGTTTTCGTCCCATTAGGCTGTTTATTGTATTCCAGGTGGACTTGCTGTTTCCTTGTTCCTTCTTAAGCTTATCCTGAAAATATCTATGTTTTGCAGCTCGGAGTAGTGTTACTAATTTGTTCCTGTAAGCTTTATATCTGGTTCCAAAGGACAAAGGGCATTTTGATGCAAGCCTTTCTAATCGGTGTTTTTCTTTGATACTATTTTTTAATCCTGCAGTTATGTGTGGGCATCTGTTGTTTTTATTATTTACAGTCGATTTTCTTAGAGGAAAGCAGTCTAGGAATTTATCTCTAATTGTACAGTGAAATTTATTAATAGCTTCATTTGCATTATTTAGGTCTATGATATGTTGCCATTTTTCATGTGATATATCTCTAGTAAATTTAGCTACGTTATCATCAGAGTAATGTCTTTTTTCTACATATGCATCAAATTTATGTTCTTCTTTTTTAAACTGGGAGTATACTGCGAAATTATCTGTTATGTCGGTGTACACTATGTAATTACTTATGTTGTCTTCAAGATTTGTGGTCCAGATATGATCGATTAGAGATGCACTATTTTCAGTTACTCTCCTAGGTTTAGTAGTTATTGGAAAGCAGCCACGTGAATACATAAAGTTTCTATTTGCTTTGTCTGC
>JAXCGZ010013352.1:67500-75000 GCA_037179515.1 Halocaridina rubra | reverse complement strand
AAATCACCTCCTGATGTTTATTATGCTAAATGATTCATCAGAACTTCACACCTATCTAACGCATTGTTGTAACCTGGAGTCTTCCTGGCTCACTGCCTCCAACTGCAACTTTTGATTTCCCTCCTTGCCACTCACCATGTGAGCTCCATACTCGCAAAATGAAAAATGAACAGTTTTGGTGCTGCAAGTGATTTGGTATAGACAACATTTCCTGCTAGTGTGCCACTGCAGACATGCATGCTTATTGCGCTGTCTAGAATGAGTGTCGCACTTGCCCTCACTGACACCTTCATCCCACATTTCTGGTACTACCTGAGATTTGCTGGAAAAAGCATCAATAACAATGGACACCTCCAAAAGTCAATGTCAGTGCTGTCGTTAACAGAGTGCCTGACATGGATTTACAAAGCTCCCCACCTCTTTCAGTGTTCTTCCCACTCCAGCTCCACAATCAGCTTTACGTACACCTCCCGTTCCCCGCACTGCCACTACATCAAGCTCTAATACCAATAAAAAATCTGCAGAAGTTGCTATACAATCGGTATCTGTTGCTTCCCTCATAAGTTTGTGATACTCATGTACAGCATGGATTGAGGCAATGGAATCTCAAATTGATAGATTGCTTAGCAAGCAAACCGATACTGATGCCAAACTCTCTATTCTGCTTGAGGCTCAAAAAGCTATCACAAATCCCATTACCAATGTCACCAGAAAGCAACACTCATTTGCTTCTAATCTTTAATCACATAGTGCACCAAGCAGCAAAACAATATCTACATCCCCACTTTTTCTATTTCCCGTAAACTCAAGGGTTAATATATATATATATATATATATATATATATATATATATATATATATATATATATATATATATATATATATATATATATATATATATATATATATATATATATATATATATATATATATATATATATATATATATATATATATATATATATATATATATATATATATATATATATATATATATATATATATATATATTTATATATATATATATATATATATATATATATATATATATATATATATATATATATATATATATATATATATATATATATATATATATATATATATATATATATATATATATATATATATATATATATATATATATATATATATATATATATATATATATATATATATATATATATATATATATATATATATATATATATATATATATATATATATATATATATATATATATATATATACACCCACACACGCATACCTTCAAGCACACACACACACACACACACACAAGCTTGACTACTCGGTGGCTGGAGTACAACTTCAAGAGACAGAAAATGAGAGAGATCTAGGAGTAAACATACTGGCAGATTTGTCTCCAGAAATACATATAAATGGCGTAGTAAGGGCGGCATATGCATTCTTATCAAATGTAAGGGTAGCCTTCAGGCACATGGACAAGGAAATGTTCAGAAATATTTATGTAACCTATGTGAGGCCAAAACTCGAATATGCAGCCCCCTTTTGGAACCCGCACTTGAAAAAGCACATAGCTAAGCTTGAAAAAGTTCAAAGACATGCCACGAAACTGGTGCCAGAAATACGCAATCTCGGTTATGATGAGAGGCTGAGGGAATTAGACTTGCCATCACTCGAAGCTAGAAGAGTAAGGGGGGATATGGTGACAGTCTTTAAATTCCTTCATGGTTATGATAGAGTGGATAGGGATCGATATTTCGATATGGCTGGCTCTAGAACTAGAGGTCATAGTTTGAAGCTTCGTAAGAAAACTTCTTTGCAGGATGTAAGGAAATACTTTTTCAGTGTAAGAGTAGTTGATAGTTGGAATTCGCTAAGCGAGGAGGTAGTTAATGCTATCTCAATCCATAGTTTTAAGGACAGGTACGATAAGTATCACTAAGTCTAAAATGGAACCGATCAGGAGACGGGAAGATACGAGATTTGGGCTCTTTCCCGTAAACACAAATTAGGTAATCACAATTAGGTAATCACACACACACACACACACACACACACACACACACACACACACACACATATATATATATATATATATATATATATATATATATATATATATATATATATATATATATATATATATATATATATATATATATATATATATATATATATATATATATATATATATATATATATACATATATATATATATATATATATATATATATATATATATATATATATATATATATATATATATATATATATATATATATATATATATATATATATATATATATATATATATATATATGTATATATATATATATATATATATATATATATATATATATATATATATATATATATATATATATATATATATATATATATATATATATATATATATATATATATATATATATATATATATATATATATATATATATATATATATATATATATATATATATATATATATATATATATATATATACATACACCCTCAAACACACACACATACACACACACACACACACACACACAGTGCTGAGGAGCTTCCACAATACCAACGATATGAAATTGAGAAGTGTCAGATGAAGTTACTTCATCTGCTGTTTAGCAGAAATAAGTGAAAAATCCTCTAATCAACACACACACACACACACACACACCGCGCGTTCAGTGACACACGGAATTGCTCCTCTTAAATTTCAAAGTTTCGAGTGACTAAAGTGCTTAGTGGAAAACTTTACCATAATTTCCAAAAAAAATGAAATCGTGCAGAGTATTGTGAGTACAAAAACTAATATTTGTTGTAAGGCGAGACTGTTCATATTAAAGGAAAAAAAATTGAGAACTTTTTCGTGAGAAGAGAGAGAAGCTGCCGTCCATTTTCTGCCTTGAGGGAAATCTAGAAGAGTTGCCAGACGTGGAGCCTCACACCACATTACCTAATTTTTTGTGTAAACTGGGGAAAGCTCTTGAGCCGTTTTACCTGATCCTGTGGTTCTATATATTGTTAAAAACAGTATCCTTCCCATTTATATTAACTAGTTAGTTAGTTTGATACACGAAAAAATTGAATAATAAAAGAAAAAAAAAATTACCAAATACCCACCCGTCAACAGTACTGAGTTAAGTTGCCAAGTAGTACAGCAGTCCTATTTTCTTCATTTTTTTTTTTGCTTTTCTTTTAGCTTTCTCGTTTGCTATTTTGTTATTTTGTATATATATTGAGTTAAACGTAAAGTCTAAATCCCGTGATAACATATCTTGGTTAGCAAGTCAGTTTATCAGTTAGGAAGAATATATAACAGAAACAGGTGGGTGCCACCTCGAACACAAATTCGAATTTTCCTTCAGGTTTGACTTTTGTTTTTGTTTTTCTTTTTATACGTAAATTACCATGGTCAAGTTTTTAAGTTAAGATGTGTGTTACCAGAAAGGAGACAAACTGAGTCACTAAATAGCACTTATATGGAGATATAAAAATTCTGTGTGAAGGTAAATTAGAAGTTTTTCTCTTTTCTTTTCTTTTTTTTTTTTACTCTTTCTCGTCTTCTTTCTATATTCTGTGAGAGGGAGAACATAAAAATGAAGCCATCTCTGTCCCAAACCTCTCCCACCCATGGGTCGGGAGAAGGGGTAGTCATCAGAGGACTTAAACAGAGAATCAAGAAGTTAGAGGAAATGGTTACAAGCCTTGATGATAAAATTCGGAATATGGATGGAGAAATGAAAGAGAATGAAACACTCAGAGAACAAATAAGATCTTTGGAGGAAGCAAATAAAGCACAAGGGCAGGAGAGAAAGGAACTAGAAAAAAGAATAAAGAAGCTGGAAGGGGAAAAGAGTCAACTAGAATCTAGAATTTCTAATCAAGAAGATAAAAACAAACAGCTAAATGACAACCTAAAGGAATTAGATGTTAGTTCACTGCTATCTTCTGAGAGAGACGAGATTGCTGCTTGGAATGTTCAGATTAAAGAAAACATTGAACAGTTCAGAAAAGAGTTCCAGGAGCTGAATATGGAAAATGATGCCATGAAAACGTCCTTTGCTGATGCACTAAAGGGGAATGTGGCAGTAAAAGAGGCTGTAAAGGTGGTGGCACTGGAAAACATACAAACAGTTGACTATAAAGAGACAGTAATCGAAAAAATGAAAGACGTTGTGATGGAAAGGGCAAACCCACTCATCAGACAGGCACTTGATAAGGAGAAGACAGTGGTAATCTCAGGCATAAGTGAATCCCAGGAGCCAACATGGCAGGGGAGACTTGAAGAAAATAAAGCTAGGGTTGTAGACCTGATAAGAAAGCTCGGAGTAGTATGTGGTCCTGAGGATATTGTAAACATACACCAACTAGGTAAATATTCGAGGGAAGGAAAGCCGAGACCAACAAAAGTAACCTTTGAGAGAGGGGAGACATGTAGGGAAATATTGTTGAGAAAAAAAAGTCTAAAAGACCTTCAAGAATGCAAAGAAGTGTTCATTAGACGATACAGAACACAGGAAGAGATGGGAAAGATCAAAAACTTGTTGCAAGAGGCAAGAAGGTTAAATGATGAAAGAAATGAAGAAGAGAAGAAAAATTTTCGTTACGGAATACTTCCAGACAAAGGGGAGATAAAGAAGATAATGACAGAAGATCAGGGGATGGGGCCTCATTAAGATTGTTATACACAAATGCTGATGGATTAGCTGGTAAGGCAGTAGAATTAAAAGATAGGATTCACAACAGTAAGGCAGATATAGTAGCAATTACAGAGACTAAGTTGAGTGAGGACATAAACAGTGTCACAGTTTTTCCTAAGGGCTTCAGAATACTAAGGGTCGAAAGATCTGAGAGGACTGGTGGAGGGATAGCACTGCTCATAAGTGAGAGGATTCAAGTTGAAGAGATAAACTTGGCTATAGAAAGTGAGTTCAGGGAATTTCTTGTTGCTCGCATAAATACTGGGTCAGAGAGCATTATAATAACTGTTGTATACAACCCACCAAGGAACCAAAATAGGCTTGAAATTTATGAGGAAAGTCATATAGGTACGATTGAAGTCATAAACTCAGTTGTTAACATGGCGCGGGAGAAAAAATGTAGGATTTTGATTATGGGAGACTTTAATCATAAAGAGATAGATTGGATAAATCTTGACCCACACAGTGGTGAGGACTCCTTTGGGGCAAGATTCCTAGATTGCGTACAAGGGAATTTCCTACACCAACATGTAATGGAACCAACAAGAGCCAGGGGTGGGGATGAGCCATCACTACTTGATCTGGTGTTCACAGATAATGTGTTGGATATTGAAAATATTGAGTATGAACCACCAATTGGAAAGAGTGACCACTGTGTGTTGTTGATGGAGTATATCATTGAAGACATTCTTCCTGAGAGTAGAGGCACTGAGGACATGAGGAGGAACTATCAGAAAGGAGATTACATCAAAATGAATGAGCTTTTTGCAGTTATTGACTGGAGAACCTTATTTTACAACAAATCTGTACAAGAAATGTATGACATCTTTTGTGAGAAATATGGGAAGATTGTAGATTGCTGCATACCTGTCACCAAAGTAGGTGTAATTCATGCCAGAGAGAAATGGTTCGATAATGGGTGTAAAAGAGCTAAGGAGTGGAGAGACAAATGCTGGAAAAGGTATAGGAGGAGAAAAAACATAAATGCCTGGCAAACCTACAAAAGAGCAAGAAATGACTACCTAAGTAAAAGGAGAGAGGCAGAGAAAGATTATGAGAGGGACATCACCAGGAAGGCGAAAGAAAATCCCAAGCTTTTCCACAGCTTTATCAGAGGAAAACTGAAGGTAAAAGAACAGGTTTTAAGGCTAAAGAGAGCGGATGGAAGCATCACTGAGACGGACGAAGAGATCTGCAAAGAATTGAACAAGGAGTTTCAGTCAGTATTTACAGTAGAAAATACCCCACCCCCTCAGATTGCAGTGATAGAAGCTCAAGGGCCGGTATTAGAGAACATCAACCTTACAGCCACAGAGGTATGCAAAGCGCTGATGGATTTAGATGTTCATAAAGCTACAGGTCCTGATGACATATCCCCTCATGTGCTTAAAAAATGCGCAAACACAATATCAGTGGCACTAAGTATCATATTTAAGGAGTCATTGGAGTCGGGGGAGATTCCAAGATGCTGGAAACAAGCAAATGTGATACCTATCTTCAAAAAGGGAAGGAGGGATACGGCTCTGAACTATAGACCAGTTTCCTTGACCAGCATAGTTTGCAAAGTTATGGAGAAACTACTAAGGAAACATATCTCTCTTCACTTGGAATCCTTCAACTTTTTGTCAGTGAGGCAACATGGCTTCAGAGAAGGAAGATCAACAGTAACAAACTTATTAGAATTTTATGATGAGGTAAGCCAAATCTTACAGGAAAGAGAGGGCTGGGCAGATTGCATATTCCTAGACTTCCAGAAAGCGTTTGACACTGTTCCACATGGGAGACTTATTAGGAAGCTGCAATCAATGGCTAGAATAGGTGGAAATGTCTTGGAATGGATAAAAACTTACTTAGAAGGAAGGGAACAGAGGGTTAGAGTAAGACACTCAGTGTCTGAATGGAGAAGAGTTAGTAGTGGAGTTCCACAGGGTTCAGTTTTAGGGCCACTTTTGTTCCTTGTATATGTAAATGACCTACCAGAGTCTGTAAATTCATTCATGAATATGTTTGCAGATGATGCAAAGATTGTGAAGAAAGTAAAAAACGAGAACAATGGTAGAGAACTTCAGGAGGATCTAAATAATCTGCATGAGTGGTCAGAAAAGTGGCTAATGAAATTCAATACCTCAAAATGTAAGGTAATGAGAATGGGTACAAGTGCAAGAAGGCCCAAGCTTGACTACTCGGTGGCTGGAGTACAACTTCAGGAGACAGAAAATGAGAGAGATCTAGGAGTAAACATATTGGCAGATTTGTCTCCAGAAATACATATAAATGGCGTAGTAAGGGCAGCATATGCATTCTTATCAAATGTAAGGGTAGCCTTCAGGCACATGGACAAGGAAATGTTCAGAAATATTTATGTAACCTATGTGAGGCCAAAACTCGAATATGCAGCCCCCTTTTGGAATCCGCACTTGAAAAAGCACATAGCTAAGCTTGAAAAAGTTCAAAGACATGCCACGAAACTGGTGCCAGAAATACGCAATCTCGGTTATGATGAGAGGCTGAGGGAATTAGACTTGCCATCACTCGAAGCTAGAAGAGTAAGGGGGGATATGGTGACAGTCTTTAAATTCCTTCATGGTTATGATAGAGTGGATAGGGATCGATATTTCGATATGGCTGGCTCTAGAACTAGAGGTCATAGTTTGAAGCTTCGGAAGAAAACTTGTTTGCAGGATGTAAGGAAATACTTTTTCAGTGTAAGAGTAGTTGATAATTGGAATTCGCTAAGCGAGGAGGTAGTTAATGCTACCTCAATCCATAGTTTTAAGGACAGGTATGATAAGTATCACTAAGTCTAAA
>JAXCGZ010013352.1:40000-60000 GCA_037179515.1 Halocaridina rubra | reverse complement strand
TCTGTAGTTAGCACATTCTGTTCTTTCTCCTTTCTTGTGTATTGTTATCATGATACCTTCCTCCCACTCCTCTGGCATTACTTCAAGTAGCCATATATTCTTCACTACTTTAATTCACTACTTTAATTAATTCTTGACGAAATCTCCTGCCTCCATATTTAATCAGCTCGGCATGCATATCATCAATCCCTGCTGCCTTGTTGTTTTTCATGTTCATAATCACTCTCAATATTTCCTCATCAGAGGGCATGTCCTCGTCTTCATATTGTACTCTGTTGTCTATTTCTCCTCTCGTTACTGGCAGTTGTGGTTCTGGCCTATGTGAAAGCATAAATCATATTTTATCCCAACTGGGATTAGAACCTAGGACACATAATTAATGTGCAAAGGAGCTACCAACTACATCTCACAAGGTAATAAAAGAGAAACCAACCATACCGCTTAACTGCTATACTAGGAATGAACGCATTCTATCTGAATGCCTTTTCACTTATATTACAGTTTTTCTTTAACATCACGCGTGACTTCTTTTTCGAATTTAAATAAATTCCCAATGTAGTTAAGGATCAATAATAATCAAATAAGCACATTACCATATGTGAAAACATAAATAATATATTTCTCAACAGGGACTAGATCCTAGGACACATATATATGCGTATACTATATATATATATATATATATATATATATATATATATATATATATATATATATATATATATATATATATATATATATATATATATATATATATATATATATATATATATATATATATATATATATATATATATATATATATATATATATATATATATATATATATATATATATATATATATATATATATATATATATATATATATATATATATATATATATATATATATATATATATATATATATATATATATATATATATATATATATATATATATATATATATATATATATATATATATATATATATATATATATATATATATATATATATATATATATATATATACATATATATATATATATATATATATATATATATATATATATATATATATATATATATATATATATATATATATATATATATATATATATATATATATATATATATATATATATATATATATATATATATATATATATATATATATATAACCAAATAAGCACATTACATATGTGAAAACACGAATATTTTTTAGCCCGACCGGGACTTGAACCTAGGACTTATAATTACTAATCAAGGCGCTAAAAACTACACCACAGAAGGTTAAAAGGAATCAGACCTTATAGCTTATATCTGCTATACTTAGGAATGAACACAGTGGCATTCAGATAAAATTCGTTCATTCCTAAGTAGAGCAGATATAAGCTATAAGGTCTGATTCCTTTTAACCCTTTGTGGTGTAGTTGGTAGCGCCTTGACTTAGTAATTATAAGTCCTAGATTCAAGTCCAGGTCGGGCTAAAAAAATCATTCATATATATATATATATATATATATATATATATATATATATATATATATATATATATATATATATATATATATATATATATATATATATATATATATATATATATATATATATATATATATATATATATATATATATATATATGATTTTTTCATTAACATAATTTTCTCAGAATCTTGGCATTAACAACATTTCATTACAACATTCTCGGGATATTTTTCAACATAAATTGAATATTCTAGCATTCAAAGACTCTAGAACTTTCCTCTATCATATTTAATATTATATCATTTATATTTTCTTCCATAAATATGCATTATATTTCCCTACAATTATGAGTTATATCCCTTGATATTGAGTAGTAACAGTGAAAGTAGTCTAAATTAATATATTCTGTAGGTGGGATTGAACATCATTCATATTAATAACTGGAATGGTGATTAAGGTATGATTAACATGAAAGTCTCCATTATTCCATTCCTTAGATTTATGCATCAATCTTAAATATACATTAAGTATTAAAATAACAAGTTCATTAATAAAACAAAAATTGTGTTCAATGTAAGCTCTAGAGGTCAACAATATTCACGTAGTTCATATTTATGGTTGAATTACAAGATATTGCAAAAAAGGATAACATATATTCATTTTTGCGGAAAGTTAAAAGATAAAAAAGGAGATAAATGAAGAAGAATTAGAAGTAAGTAAAAAAACTCCTCTGGAAGTTTCTCTTTTAAACCTTAATTACCATATTCACCTAAGTGAAGTATTTACCTTCCATTCAAAAAAAGGTCTCCTCACAAAGACCATTGTATCAATGTCAGGATGAACAGAATAGTGTTAGCAATCACTCACTTTTCAATACAGATTTGAGTGGACGAGGCATTTAAAGAGAAATGGTAATTGATACAGAGTATAGCTTTAAATTCGCATAATTGAGTAATTTAACTAGTAATGAAAGTCATACGAATGTTAATAACAATGAGTCTCTCAATACAATACGAGTTTAGTTATAACAGTGAAAACAGAGATGATGATTCTAAGTATTTTGTTGATCATTGTTGCTCTGTGTTATGATTAAACAAATAATTTTTGCAAATGGAGATCACTCTTTCTTTACAGTGAGTCAACTATTCAAACTTGATTCGATGCATGAGGGATGGTAAAACCAGTTTCATTCTTTTTAATGGAGTGTTTTTTTTTATCAAACCCTTAAATAAAAAAAATCATTCTATATTAAAACAAAGTACAGAATTGAATTTGACTTTCATTAAAACTCATCCGTGATAGCGACTGCGGTCATTTGTTTATTTTATGATCATCATTTGTTTTGATTATGAGAGAACATGAATTTCTCGTGTTTTTCTGCATCTCTCTTATTCTTTTTTTATTTAAGTAAATCATTAAAATACTAAATAAGCTCATCTATTTATATATTCAATTCGTTTTGGTGCACTGCTAATCTCAATGTTCACCTAAATAGCGAAAAAGGGCTTGGAATATAAAGAGACCTCCAAAATCATGGTTAATGGCTCTTACAATTGTTCTAATGAAAATCTGCGATCTCAAATTCCTTCGCATAAATACATGTGGATATGGTTTTCGCTTCCGTTAACACCAGATATATAAAAAAATGAAAATTCCCCGAAAAGTGCAGCCTGAACTCAAGCTGATCCAATGGAGAGAGAGAGAGAGAGAGAGAGAGAGAGAGAGAGAGAGAGAGAGAGAGAGAGAGAGAGAGAGAGAGAGTCATAAGCATTAAATGAAGAAAACATTTTTGAAGGGTCCTTTTGCTTCCTCCATTTTTTATCCACATCTCTCTTTCTGTCTTTGGGCTGGTAATTGCCTTACCAAAAGTTGTTGACAGAGATAAAACCTAATCCTATTGTTACGAAATTCTTTTTCCCTTTATAATGAACCAGAACGAGCTCCAGGTTATTGGATTAAGTGTACGTAATGGTTCTGAGATAACGTTGGTATGTGTGTTTGTACGTGTGTGTGCATGTGTGTGTTGAGTGCGCGTGTACATGACTGTCCTTACAAAAAAGCTATGTAAATGTGGTAGCTGATTGTGAACAAGAATACTGGTGCTACCGAGAGCTGCAATTAATAGCAAAAAATCATATGGCAGAAGCTCCGAATGCTGTCAATATTTAATATTTAATTGATATAACTGTCTCATTCTTTGATGTTCTATAATCAAAAGGCTTTATACGCCACGGATAAAGACTGTTGATCTGTCGCATGACTGAAGTCTTGCTGAAGCCAGAATCTGAAACTGTAACAAGTCGTGAAGAGAAACGTGAGAGGCTAATGGTCAAGGGTGAAATAGAATACTCTCCCAGTTGTTTATCTGGGTACGGTCAATGGATCCAGGGGGCTTAGCACCTGGCTGGATCCATAGGGCTTAGCACCTGGCTGAACCCAGGTGCTTTAGCACCAAGGCTTAGCCACCTGGTGCAAGTGCCTCAAGAGTGTGGGAAAGACCCAGAAGGCGGCCCTGCCCAAAACCACAAGTAACCCTATATGCCCTGGAGGGATACCCAATAGCCACGCACTGGCCCAGAACTCTTCCGTTCAATAGGCCAACTGAAATAGCCCATCCCCCAAGAGGAGGGACCTCTCTTTGAATCTGAAGGCAATTGGCAGAAGTAGATTTAGCGACACGCCCTGCCTTTTGAGGTATTTCAAGCATCCCCCTGGCAGCCAGAGAGACAGTCAGAGAGCGACAGTCAGTCAGAATAGTACCAGGGGCACGAATAGATCATAGATTTTGATAGTCATAGGGTGAGGGGCATTGAGGCGTCGAAGATGTTGTACTCAAGAATAAATTAAGATAAAGGAACCACCGCTTGTCCATTTTTACCTTGTACCCGTCTGGTACTAATATTAACGTAGTGAGAAGAATTCATTACGACAACTGGTGACACACGGTGGAATGGTAATCAACTTCACGACAACTGGTGGGCAGCGGTGGAGTAACATCACGACAACTGGTGGCAGCGCAGTACGGATCAGACGCCTGGAAAACATACGAAGAGACTCTCATATTAGAAGAAACCAGTGAGAAGAAAAGAAAATAAGAATGGCAAACGCAGAAATCCAACATCTCCCAATTCAAGAAATGAGTGACGAGGCAAAACACCGGAGAATTCTCGAACTGGAGGAGCACGTGCGGCGCCTACAAACTCCTAGTACATGTAAACGCTCAGTCCCTGCTCACTCATTTTGAGGAAATAATAATGCTAACAAAAGACTACAACATACACATCCTCTGTGTAAGTGAAAATTGGCTTCCTCCTACAACTGAAAATAAATATGTGAATATTCCAGAGTTTAAAATATTTCGCAATGACCATGGCCGAGGGGGTGGGGTTTGTATTTATGTTGTAAATTATCTTAGTGCATCAGAAATAACCACAGGTTTAGAAAAAACTGAGGAGCTTGAAGATTTATGGATCACTGTGCTGTATCAGAAACTTCCATCTTTCATTGTAGGGTGTGTTTACCGTCACCCTAAAGCACCTACCAGTTCATTCAATCATCTGCTAGAAACATTCAGAAATATCTGTGTGCGTCATAAACCCATATACATACTTGGTGATTTTAATGATGACTTGCTCTCAGCAGATAACAAAATGAAAAGGGTGATCAATACTGTGAAGTTAACACAAATAGTGACAAAACCGACCCGCATAACCTCTAATTCTAGGACTCTTATAGATCTGATAATAACAAATAAAGTGGAAAGTATACCCTATTGGGACGTAGTTCCCTGCCCAATTGCAGACCACGAGCTGAACATTGCTATGCTAAACATAAACAAGCCGAAAAGGAAGCCTCTCCTCAAGACATTCCGGTGTCTAAAAAATTACTCCCCTGATATCTTTTGTGAAACATTAATCAACAACACAAATGCACTTAATAGAATTAAATACACAGATATCGTCGATTTGCAGGTTGAGATTTTAACAAAAGTCTTCTTTGAATGCTTAGATAGTTGTGCATCCATTGTAACAAGAAAAATAACCCTCCCCTCAGCCCCCTGGCTAACTAATGACATCAAAGAGGCAATGCAAATCAGAAATCAAATACAAAAAGAGCTAAAAATGAATAGATATGATATGACTCTCCGAGAACGTTATAAAACAGAAAAGAAACGTGTCAGATCTCTCATCAGTGTAAGTAAAAAAGACTTTTACAAAAAACAATTTAATGACTCTAGACATGATACAGCAGCAACATGGAAAGTGATAAGAAGCATGATACCAAATGAAAAGAGTACCTCGGAAAGTTATGAAAATATTACGGAGTTGAAAGACAAAGCAGATAACTTTAATAACTATTTTGCTAACGTTGGCAAAAATACATATGAAAAAACTCAAGAAAACATCAACTCAGTGAATATGAGTAATTGCTTAAACGACAATTCTTCCAATGAAAACACAAGAGAGTACTTCAAGATAAATCCTATCGATTGTGCTACCCTAATTCTTACCATAAAGAGCCTAAGAAACTCTGGCTCTTATGGTTCAGATGGTATACCATTTCAGTTCATCAAAGATGCTCTACCCATGATTGCATCCTATATTCTAACTATAATGAACACTTCCATTGTTACTAAAAAGTTTCCTGACTCTTGGAAAATATCACATGTAATACCTCTGCATAAAAAGGGGGACAGAGAAGATGTGACAAACTATCGTCCCATTTCCCTGCTACCCATTTTCTCTAAAATATTAGAAAAAAATTGTTGCATGCCAACTTATGTCATATTTAGAATCAAATAGACTACTAACGATTAACCAACATGGTTTCAGACCAAAACTCTTGACGGAAACTGCACTGCTTAAAGTTACGAATAGTATATATAATAATGTAGATATGAAAAAAATATCTTTGCTTATATTACTAGACTTATCAAAAGTCTTCGACAGTGTAAACCATGAAATTCTTTTAAGTAAATGTATTAACTTAAATATTGATCCAAGCTGCTTTAGCGAGTATCTATCTAATCGTAAACAGTCCATACGTCTTAACAACATTATCTCTGTGCCAAAAAATGTATCATTTGGTGTTCCACAGGGATCAGTACTTGGTCCTATCCTCTTCTCCATTTACGTAAATGATCTATCTTCCTTCATTTCTGACTGTCTAGTCGTACAATATGCAGATGACACTCAACTACTCCTTAGTGGTGATATTAATAATCTCCCAGAGCTAACTTTAAGAGCAGAAAACACTCTGTCAAAAATTAAAACCTATTTCCAAGAAATTGGGCTGTTAATTAACGAAAGTAAAACACAGTGCATATTTATTTGTTCAAGGTTCCACATAGCACAAATTCCAGAAAACACAACTATTAATTTTTGCGACAATATTATCACACCTAGCAAAACAGTCAAAAACTTAGGAATTCACTTTGATAACCACATGTTGTTTGATTCCCACATAGATAAAGTATGCAAAAAGGTTACAGGAACATTAATGTACTTATCACGTATAAAAGACAATTTTGAGACTACCACTCGAATAACTGTTGTTGAATCTCTTGCCCTAAGTCACATTAATTACTGCACAACTGTTTGGGGAGCTGCCACTAAGACTCAGATAAACAGAATACAGAAGCTTATTAATATTGCAGCTCGAGTTGCCCTGGGAGGAATAAGAAAATATGACCACATCACACCAGCTCTCAATAAACTTGGGTGGCTGCGGGCAGAAAATAAGGTCGCTTATGCTATTTATGTTTTTGTATTCAAAATTTTCGACCATCATTATCCTAGCTGGCTATTTGATTTAAAAACAGTCAGGGATATAAGGGGAACCAACACAAGACAGAGCAGTGAGCTCTTTATTCACAGAACAAACACAGAAGCAGGTTCAAAGATGATCACTATCAAAGGGCCAACACTCTGGAATAATATTCCAGAGCATCTTAAAAATGCATCCTCCTTCACAGCTTTCAAAGGCAAACTATATAGTTTTCTTTTGGACAAATAGTTTCTGCTCATTAAGAACTAATTATTCTTATTGTAAGGAAGCAAATATGGAAATGATGCCAATAATAACGATCCTATATCTAGTGGCATACTTACTACTGTATTATTAACATTATTGTCAACATTTTTATTACAGCATTATTATTTTCTATGAAAGCTACATTTAATTTAACTATATGTATAACCCTCTTATTTATTAGTTTAATTACATGTCTACTTATAAGTTACTATTAATGTTGAATAACCTTTGAACAAAATGGAAATAAATGTTTGTTTGTTTGTTTGTTTGCCGACGCCGCTCCGTCGAGAAGGAACTTGGTCAACGCCGACAGAGAAACCGACGCCTCAAACATCGACGAACAGCCTGCCGCTCCGAGCCCCGTGGTGACACAGGGAACGCAGCAGGACAAGCCCCCACCCCGTGCCCTGGTTGTAAAGACGACTCGAGTAAAAAATTCACCTTTATACCTCGACGGCGCAAATGTAAAAGACCTCGAATGTCCGTCCATAATTCCTGTGGCCGACTTCCTGAAATACTTGGGTCTGCGGATGAGAAGTGACGAGTGGTCAAACAGAGAATATTATGAAACTTTTAAGGAACTATTCCTAAGATATTTCTTAGTAAGCCGAAGTGTGACCGGGGCATTGAGTGAAAATGCCCATTACAAGAAATATAAGTTGCAGGATCCGACCAAGAAGATGGCGATTCGTCGATTTTACTCGAGAGAAGGAGAACCCCCTCCTTCCTTGCCTTCTGCCGTGAAGTTCTTCAGGATCACCTCCTTAAAATAGCTAAGTACTTGTGATCTGTATCCAGTGAGTAATGGGACAATTAGTAAAAGAAATTGAGGTCGGTGGATGCCGCCATGTTATCTTGTAGTTATGCTTTGACTCAGCCAACCAGCCTATGAGGGGTGTGGCACCTAATAAGTTAATAAAAGTAGAATTTCTGTACCCATTACTAACATGGATAATTTGTACTAATAGCTATAAGCAGTAATAAACTCCATATTTTTTATAATTTGAGTAATATAAAGAAATTGCGTTGGAAGTGTGTTCCATTTATTTGTATTAATGCCTAAATTGAATTTTAAGAACGCGAATGTATTGATTTTAATTGAAGAAAATTAATGTACGTGTAAAATCATTTTTATATTAATTTCTTAAAGCGTAAGAAGTCGAGTGTTAAGATTGCACCTGTTTTCAAGGTTCTTTCTTTTTTGTTTGTTTTTTTTCTCCGCTGGAGTAATGTTTTTAGCGAAAGAAAGACATAAATGACAGATCGTTCTTTTAATGTTGTTTTGATGGGGAATTAATATTACGATACGTGTGTGGCATGTTTTTTTGAAGAATAAAAATTTTTGTGATATTAGTTAGAGATGAGTTTTTTTTATTTTATGCTATGCAGGTGAAAGTAAGAGTAAATTCGAGGAATTTGTGCTGTCCTGGAATAGGGAAAGTTTTTCAGTGTCACCCAAACGTAGCTTCAAGGGAGTAGAATGTTTGTTTGTTCGTTGGAATGGGACCTAGGACTGGTGAGGCAGTCTTGTGACCGCACGGCCCAACCGAGATTACGCCTTTACTCTCCTTCAGAGAGATAAGGGAAGGGAAACCAACGTTGTAAATAGAAGGGAATTTCACAGAGAGAAAGGGAATGCAAGTTTGAATGTGATGCAGCGAGTGAGGCAGAGCATGAGCATGAATGACTGGGGGTATAATGGGGGGGTTGCTCTAGGGGGGTGAAATCGCGGAAAGCACCGTTAGGAAGCATGATTGAGGGAGTCAGCGAGGATTGCTCCCCTGCTCCACCGGGTCCTTCTGCATGCCATATCAGAGTATATTTATGGGAGGTGATGCGCTGTTGCAGTATCTATTGATGGATATTTTTGAGAAAATGATTCTCCACCTGCCCAGATATGGTTAAGATGCCAAGTTTGATTTATTTTTGTTTCGTCCCCTACTCCGCCAATGAGATTATTATTCGATTTCCGAGAGTTCCAAGATAGATATTACGTGATAAAGGACGTGAATCTATGGATGATTCTTTATTTTTTGCTAGCTGCAGTATATACATTATTTGTCTGCAGAGATTGTTAGACTGATAAAATAAAAACTTTGTGAGTTTTAGCAAAATTATTTCAGCTTGGTCATAAAGAAAGAGTGTGAGCTGACACGAAATGACAACAAGAATGTTACACAGCCGTTTCCCGTATTTGAGAGAGCAGAAGAATATATATATTTTCTATATTAATTGTTCATGTACAACTCCTTACGAGATTAGAGGAGGTAATAAAAGAAATAGATAAATTAAAGGCTCATAAATCTCCGGGACCTGATGGAATATATGCTAGAATATTAAAGGAATGCAAGGAAGAGCTTAGTTGTCCTCTAACTGCATTATTTAATAATTCAATAAAATTAGGATCGGTACCCATGGAGTGGAAATTGGCAGATGTGGTACCAATATTTAAAAAAGGAGAACGTGTTAAAAAGAATAATTATAGGCCGGTAAGTTTAACGTCAACAGTGGGTAAGATTCTAGAATCCATAATTGCAAATAAAATAAGGGCACATCTAGAATTACACAGACTGATAAAACTTTCACAACACGGGTTTCTTAAGGGTTTTTCGTGCCTTACAAACTTACTGTCTTTTTATTCAGAAGTTTACGAGGCAGTAGATTGTGGCAAAGAATATGATACAATATATCTAGATTTTAGCAAAGCTTTTGATAGAGTTCCTCACAAAAGATTAGTTCAAAAGCTGGAAGCTCATGGTATAGGAGGAGCTGTGCTCAGATGGATCAAACAATGGTTAAAAGACAGAAAACAGAGGGTTTGCATAAATGGAGAGAAATCAGAGTGGGGCTCGGTTACTAGCGGGTACCACAAGGCTCGGTACTGGGTCCCCTATTATTCATCGTATATCTAAATGATCTGGATTCGGATATCAGTAGTAACCTAAGTAAATACGACACTAAAATAGGTAGAACTATAAATGGAAAAGGAGACATTCATGCTTTACAGGAAGATCTAAATAGATTATCTGAATGGTCGGACAAATGGCAAATGGAATTTAATGTTGAAAAATGTAAAGTAGTTAAAATGGGTACTATAAAAGACAATACTAGTTATAAGCTAAATAACCATGAAATCATGAGTTCTCAGTGTGAAAGGGATTTGGGAGTTCTTGTGAGTAGTAGTCTTAAGCCAAGAGAGCAATGCACAGTAGTCAGAAATAAAGCAAACAGAATTTTAGGATTTATCTCAAGAAGCGTTAGCAATAGGACGGAAAAATTTATTTTGCAGCTCTATCTTGCATTAGTTAGGCCCCATTTAGATTATGCTGTGCAATTCTGGTCACCCTATTATAGAATGGAAATTGAATCCTTGGAGAGAGTGCAGCGAAGAATGACCAAGATGATACACAGTATCAGAAATCTACCATATGAGGACAGATTAAAAAGACTTAATCTACATTCTCTAGAGAGGCGAAGAGTTAGGGGGGATATGATTGAAGTGTATAAATGGTTTAAAGGGATTAACATGGGAGATATTAATAAAATTTTAAAAATTCATGATCAAACCAGAACTCGTAATAATGGATTTAAGCTTGATAAATTTAGGTTCAGAAGGGAAATTGGTAAAAATTGGTTTGGTAATAGAGTAGCTGATGCATGGAACAAGCTTCCTAGTAGGATAGTAAATGCCAATACCTTAGACACCTTCAAATGTAGATTAGATAGACATATGACAGAGGTAGGGTGGGTATGAATAGGTTAGTGCTTATTAGAAAAATCATTAAAAGAAAAATAGAATAAATAAGTAGAGTAGAATAGAATAGGTTAGACATGCTGAAAATACAATTCAAAAATGGAGCTGCCTCGTGTGTGCCAGTAGGCATGTTGCAGTGTCCTCTATTCTTATGTTCTTGTGCAGAGAAATTAGTCAGTAAGGGTTCAGTAAATAGTGGGTCAAATAACTGGGAGCCTAAGGATAAGAACCATTTGTTACATAGAACAAATATTAACAAAAAGAATAGCCACAAGAAGGGTGAAGCTAGAGAAAGTTTAAAAGTATATTATACAAATAGCCGTAGTTTAGGTAACAAGATAGAAGAACTGAGAGCCATAGTATGTAGTGAGAGACCGGATATAATATGCATTAGTGAAAGTTGGATTAATTTAGAAAGCAAACACCTTAAAGCTGAGTACATAATTACAGGATATAAACTTTATAATGCTGATCGTAGTGCAGATAAAAGAGGGGGAGGGGTAATTATGTATATTAAAAATAGCCTCAGAAGCTGCATTAAGTCTGGAATTAAGACAAATCTAAATTCAGAAACCTTATGGGTTGAAATTAAAAATAATATAGAAAGTCTAGTTGTAGGAGTAGTCTACAGACCACCTGATCTAGATAATATAGAGTCGCAAGTTATATACGATGAAATTTCTAAAGTGAGCAGGTCAAATAGAGTTTGCATTGTAGGCGATTTTAATTTTAGACATTAACTGGGAAGCCATAACAGGTGATAGTAGCTCTAAGGAGTTTTTGGAAGTAGTAGAAGACAATTTCCTTTCTCAGCATGTACATGAAGCAACACGGGGGGTGAATACACTAGATTTAGTTCTTAGTAATAGAGAGAATATGGTTACAAATTTAGAAGTTGGTGAAAAATTGGGCAACAGTGACCATGATTCCATTAGATTTAACATAATTTTCAAGGAAACTATAAAGGAAAATAAGAATATTGTTCCAAACTTTAGAGCAGGAGATTTTGAGGGCTTAAAAACTAAATTATCTAATGAGGTATGGGAAGGGATATTTCTGGGGTACAGATGTGGGTAGTTAATCCAGCAGGTCAGGTCGCAGGTAGCGGATTACCCCGAAATTTGAGTACCACATGCCAAGGATTATCACAAGATAAGATCAATACATTAAATTCTCTCACAGGAAAGAACAGCAGTCCGTCAGTTAATATAAATTTGGATGAGGAATATAACAATTTTGTCATGACTCTTAAGAATAGTCAGAGAGACTATATTCCCATGAAACATTGCAGATCAAGAAAAAAATTACCCTAAATGGATAAACAATAGAATAAAGAATCTTATAGGTATTAAAAGAGGAATATACAGGAAACTAAAAAGAGGTGAAGAGCATGTGAGGCAGCAATATATACAGTTAAACAGGGAAGTTAAAAAGATAGTTAGAGAGTCGAAAAGAAAATACGAAGTTAGAATAGCAGGAGAAGCTAAAGAAAATCCTAAAGGGTTTTATCAACATTATCAAACAAAATTTAAGGAAAAAGTCGGACCAATTGAAGATACAATGGCCATATCACAGATGACGATAAAGTGATGTGTACATGTTTAAATGATTATTTCTTATCTGTATTTACAAATGAAAACTTGGAAAATATTCCGGAAGTAGAATCCATTTACAGAGACAGTCCTAATAATATACTTAGTTCAATAAATATTACGAGAGAGGAGGTAATAAAAGAAATAGATAAATTAAAGGCTCATAAATCTCCGGGACCTGATGGAATATATGCTAGAATATTAAAGGAATGCAAGGAAGAGCTTAGTTGTCCTCTAACTGCATTATTTAATAATTCAATAAAATTAGGATCGGTACCCATGGAGTGGAAATTGACAGATCTGGTACCAATATTTAAAAAAGGAGAACGTGTTAAAAAGAATAATTATAGGCCGGTAAGTTTAACGTCAACAGTGGGTAAGATTCTAGAATCCATAATTGCAAATAAAATAAGGGCACATCTAGAATTACACAGACTGATAAAACTTTCACAACACGGGTTTCTTAAGGGTTTTTCGTGCCTTACAAACTTACTGTCTTTTTATTCAGAAGTTTACGAGGCAGTAGATTGTGGCAAAGAATATGATACAATATATCTAGATTTTAGCAAAGCTTTTGATAGAGTTTCTCACAAAAGATTAGTTAAAAAGCTGGAAGCTCATGGTATAGGAGGAGCTGTGCTCAGATGGATCAAACAATGGTTAAAAGACAGAAAACAGAGGGTTTGCATAAATGGAGAGAAATCAGAGTGGGGCTCGGTTACTAGCGGGGTACCACAAGGCTCGGTACTGGGTCCCCTATTATTCATCGTATATCTAAATGATCTGGATTCGGATATCAGTAGCAACCTAAGTAAATTCGCAGACGACACTAAAATAGGTAGAACTATAAATGGAAAAGAAGACATTCATGCTTTACAGGAAGATCTAAATAGATTATCTGAATGGTCGGACAAATGGCAAATGGAATTTAATGTTGAAAAATGTAAAGTAGTTAAAATGGGTACTATAAAAGACAATACTAGTTATAAGCTAAATAACCATGAAATCATGAGTTCTCAGTGTGAAAGGGATTTTGGAGTTCTTGTGAGTAGTAGTCTTAAGCCAAGAGAGCAATGCACAGCAGTCAGAAATAAAGCAAACAGAATTTTAGGATTTATCTCAAGAAGCGTTAGCAATAGGACGGAAAAAGTTATTTTGCAGCTCTATCTTTCATTAGTTAGGCCCCATTTAGATTATGCTGTGCAATTCTGGTCACCCTATTATAGAATGGAAATTGAATCCTTGGAGAGAGTGCAGCGAAGAATGACCAAGATGATACACAATATCAGAAATCTACCATATGAGGACAGATTAAAAAAACTTAATCTACATTCTCTAGAGAGGCGAAGAGTTAGGGGGGATATGATTGAAGTGTATAAATGGTTTAAAGGGATTAACAAGGGAGATATTAATAAAGTTTTAAAAATTCATGATCAAACCAGAACTCGTAATAATGGATTTAAGCTTGATAAATTTAGGTTCAGAAGGGAAATTGGTAAAAATTGGTTTGGTAATAGAGTAGCTGATGCATGGAACAAGCTTCCTAGTATGATAGTAAATGCCAATACCTTAGACACCTTCAAATGTAGATTAGATAGACATATGACAGAGGTAGGGTGGGTATGAATAGGTTAGTGCTTATTAGAAAAATCATAAAAAGAAAAATAGAATAAATAAGTAGAGTAGAATAGAATAGGTTAGACATGCTGAAAATACAATTCAAAAATGGATCTGCCTCGTGTGTGCCAATAGGCATGTTGCAGTGTCCTCTATTCTTATGTTCTTATGTTCTTATGTTCTTATTATGAAACTTAAGCAAAATGCATTCTTTACTGTGCTAATGAAATACTCTTTTTGTTTTTATTATTGCCTACACAGAGACAGACTTTTTATATTGTCCCAAATTCCCGTTTTTGATATATAATTCTTTTTGTATTGAAGAAATCTTTAAAATCTTAATCCCTTGGATATAATATAATTAAAGTTTTGGAAAAGAGTATCTAGAGATAATTTTGATTAATCCCTATCATTGTCATGAATTTAAGATTACAATTGATCTAATTAAGATAATTGAGATTCTCCGAGATTGTGTGTTGAGTTTTAAATTTAAAATTAATGATACTTAAGTCCTTTTTAGACGTGTGTTAAGAAAAAGATATTTGTTCTTTTGTTGATAGTAGTAGAGATATTGTCACATATGATTTTAATCTTTGGCTTAGTTTTCTCAGAGAATGTTGCCTTATAGAGAGTGTGTGCTTCTACTCAACCCTCCGATCTATAGCAAGAAAAGGATTGTCATAAGAACATAAGAACATAAGAATAGAGGACACTGCAACATGCCTACTGGCACACACGAGGCAGCTCCATTTTTGAATTGTATTTTCAGCATGTCTAACCTATTCTATTCTACTCTACTTATTTATTCTGTTTTTCTTTTTATGATTTTTCTAATAAGCACTAACCTATTCATACCCACCCTACCTCTGTCATATGTCTATCTAATCTACATTTGAAGGTGTCTAAGGTATTGGCATTTACTATCCTACTAGGAAGCTTGTTCCATGCATCAGCTACTCTATTACCAAACCAATTTTTACCAATTTCCCTTCTGAACCTAAATTTATCAAGCTTAAATCCATTATTACGAGTTCTGGTTTGATCATGAATTTTTAAAACTTTATTAATATCTCCCTTGTTAATCCCTTTAAACCATTTATACACTTCAATCATATCCCCCCTAACTCTTCGCCTCTCTAGAGAATGTAGATTAAGTTTTTTTAATCTGTCCTCATATGGTAGATTTCTGATATTGTGTATCATCTTGGTCATTCTTCGTTGCACTCTCTCCAAGGATTCAATTTCCATTCTATAATAGGGTGACCAGAATTGCACAGCATAATCTAAATGGGGCCTAACTAATGCAAGATAGAGCTGCAAAATAACTTTTTCCGTCCTATTGCTGACGCTTCTTGAGATAAATCCTAAAATTCTGTTTGCTTTATTTCTGACTGCTGTGCATTGCTCTCTTGGCTTAAGACTACTACTCACAAGAACTCCCAAATCCCTTTCACACTGAGAACTCATGATTTCATGGTTATTTAGCTTATAACTAGTATTGTCTTTTATAGTACCCATTTTAACTACTTTACATTTTTCAACATTAAATTCCATTTGCCATTTGTCCGACCATTCAGATAATCTATTTAGATCTTCCTGTAAAGCATGAATGTCTTCTTTTCCATTTATAGTTCTACCTATTTTAGTGTCGTCTGCGAATTTACTTAGGTTACTACTGATATCCGAATCCAGATCATTTAGATATACGATGAATAATAGGGGACCCAGTACCGAGCCTTGTGGTACCCCGCTTGTAACCGAGCCCCACTCTGATTTCTCTCCATTTATGCAAACCCTCTGTTTTCTGTCTTTTAACCATTGTTTGATCCATCTGAGCACAGCTCCTCCTATACCATGAGCTTCCAGCTTTTGAACTAATCTTTTGTGAGGAACTCTATCAAAAGCTTTGCTAAAATCCAGATATATTGTATCATATTCTTTGCCACAATCTACTGCCTCGTAAACTTCTGAATAAAAAGACAGTAAGTTTGTAAGGCACGAAAAACCCTTAAGAAACCCGTGTTGTGAAAGTTTTATCAGTCTGTGTAATTCTAGATGTGCCCTTATTTTATTTGCAATTATGGATTCTAGAATCTTACCCACTGTTGACGTTAAACTTACCGGCCTATAATTATTCTTTTTAACACGTTCTCCTTTTTTAAATATTGGTACCACATCTGCCAATTTCCACTCCATGGGTACCGATCCTAATTTTATTGAATTATTAAATAATGCAGTTAGAGGACAACTAAGCTCTTCCTTGCATTCCTTTAATATTCTAGCATATATTCCATCAGGTCCCGGAGATTTATGAGCCTTTAATTTATCTATTTCTTTTATTACCTCCTCTCTCGTAATATTTATTGAACTAAGTATATTATCGGGACTGTCTCTGTAAATGGATTCTACTTCCGGAATATTTTCCAAGTTTTCATTTGTAAATACAGATAAGAAATAATCATTTAAACATGTACACATCACTTTATCGTCATCTGTGATATGGCCATTGGCTACTTCAATTGGTCCGACTTTTTCCTTAAATTTTGTTTGATAATGTTGATAAAACCCTTTAGGATTTTCTTTAGCTTCTCCTGCTATTCGAACTTCGTATTTTCTTTTCGACTCTCTAACTATCTTTTTAACTTCCCTGTTTAACTGTATATATTGCTGCCTCACCTGCTCTTCACCTCTTTTTAGTTTCCTGTATATTCCTCTTTTAATACCTATAAGATTCTTTATTCTATTGTTATAGACAAGGATGTGTATGCTATTACAGTAAAGTCCTTGGCAATATTAAACGGAAAGGAATGGATTTATGCTTCGATGTTTCTGCACTTGTACACTAAATTATTATTTTTTTTTCCTTCTAGATGTTAGAAAATGATTGTAGTTGCGCTCTGTCCCTTTGTACAGTAGGGCAGGAAGTTAAATCATAAAGAAGTGCCCTACAAGCGAAAATTATGCTTTTTTTGAAGAAAAAATCTCTCTCTTTCTCTCTCTCTCTCTCTCTCTCTCTCTCTCTCTCTCTCTCTCTCTCTCTCTCTCTCTCTCTCTCTCTCTCTCTCTATTCTGAGACTGACAGATGCTCTTTCCGATGCTACGAGAATGTTGCCGTCATTGATTCTTTTTTTGTTTTTTCCAGCAAAGTTAGGCGATAACTGTGCCTACATTTTATTTCAGTTGATAAATTGTTGCATGCTGTTATTGCATAAATATTGATAAGACATCGGTAGTACCGACTTTTGCATAAATATTTTTGCCACATGTCGCAACTGTTTAGAGAATAGATAAAACTCCCATTGACAATTTGGGGAGCCCGAAAGCTGCCGTTTATGCTCCATATTACATATATACATATATTATGACAGCAGGAATTTGAATAGTAAGAGAGACTGTGTTAGAATGAGCATTACTATGAAATATAAGTATAGAACTCTGTTCTTACTTCTGAATGCCAGTCTCCATTGTATATATATGGCTGTTCCTGATTTAGTATATTTATTTCATTTTTTATTATTTTGATTATGATCATGATTATTAGTAATGTTATTATTATGTTGACTGTTATTGTTGCTATCTCTCAATGACCTTTTGCTAATTATTATTTTTGCAATGCAAGCAGCAGTAACCTGATGATTGGTATCTTTTATCTGAATTCATACTTGATGTTATTGTAGCCACTGCTAATAAGAATATTTCTTTAGTGGCTTTTCTCAGTATTTAATTATTGTTCTTTTTGATACCTATAGTAATGTGATGTAGCAGTTTCTCAGCTAAGTCCTAAGTATCTTGGAAAAATAATCTAGTTGTGTAGACACATACCTTCCATTACCACCCTATTTCTAGGCAGCCCCGACCTGCAAGTTCTAAAAGCCTTTAGATTTTGTTCTCTCTCAAACAAGTCCCTGTTGCCCATTGAATAGAGATTGCAAGCACTTGCAGTTGCAAGGGAGGCGAAGTATAGCCTCAGATTACCGACGTATGGCCATTGTTGGTACTGTGAAGTCATAGGGAACCTTTCTTACAACTGCAGTAGTGACATAGGTTCAAATTTTCATCCCGAGGTCTGCTTCGAAGGTACGTGTGGATTGCAGTACTGAAGAGAAATTTCTGTGACATTGCAGGTCTCCTACAGGGTGTTCTTAGTCAAGATCGGCCCGAGGGTAGGACGAAAAAGCCAGGCTGGAGGGGTTTGGAAGATGCATCGATCGCTTCCTCTTTGTCTTGCCTATCTTAGAAAGAAGATAATATGTGGTAGTGTACGAACCTGGGCCTGCAGTGAAGACGGCGGGGGAGTGAAAAGGCGAGGTCAACTTGGAAACCGTTTTATAACGCCTAGCAAAAATTTCATGAGCAAGGGAGGGAAACACAAGTCTTTTTAAAACATCTTAATAACTCCTTTAGAAGCCACGTAAACGAATTGATGAGATCCCAGAAAAAAGGGAATCCGCATGCATGTCCTAACTTTAGTGAAAAGAGAGAGGGGAACAGAAGTCTTTTTAAACATCTTAATAACACCTTAGAAACCACGTAAACGAATTGATGAGATCCCCAGAAAGAATCCCCATACATGTCCTAGCTTCAGGAAGAGAGAAAGGAAGGGTATGGATAAGCCCTTATTAGTTGTTGAAAAAAACAACCCACGTATTATAACTGAGAAGATGGGAAAGAAACTATCCCCACCGTCTTTGACTCCTGCGTGAAAAGACAATGTATAATTCTTTTAATTTGTATCTAGTTTTAAGACAATTTTAAAGTGAAAACTTAGAGTCTCCTTTAGATATAATTTCTTTTGAATAAGTACCATTGATAAACTGTACAATTTGCGATGATCATAATAAGTTGTCTTCTGCCTAAAAAATATCATTGTTTTGCTTAAATATTATCATTGTTTTGCTCTAGACATTATCATTGTCTGAATCATGATTTAATCCTTGTGTTCATTAAGTTCTCATATCAGTTTGTCTCTGAATAGTAATTGCATATTGAAATGATGAATGTTTTTTGACTTTTCACATCGTAACAAATATTTTGTTTCAGTAGTTTTTTAAGCCCTAATTTTAAGACAAATCAATGCCCCATAGTAACGATAGGAGTAGAAATTATAAGATGAGGTTGCTTATAGAAATTACCATTTATGTTATTGTCTATCGCATTTTAAATGTTCGTACATGCTAATGTTCTACATGATTCATATTTTTACTGTAACTAACCAACTTTTGTAAATCTTTTGAAAAAGGAGAGAAGTCGACAAAGTAACGTTATGATCTAAACTAACTTGTGATCTTAATTAATGTTTGATAATTAGTTACACACTGAAATCCTAATGATTATGGTTATTTTTATTTTTTAAATATAGGAATATGTTTGTGCTAAAGATTGTTTAGGGTTCATAGAAATAGGAATTCTTAGATAATAGCTTAAATAATTCGGCCCCATTTTTATTGTAAACTAATGTTAGCTAGGATATATCCAAGAGCTCTCAAAAGATAGCCCATGCTTCGACTGAAATAAAAGATATTTCAGGTTTGGTTGG
>JAXCGZ010013352.1:20000-32500 GCA_037179515.1 Halocaridina rubra | reverse complement strand
TTTCACTTTGCTATAGATATCATACCTTCCTCTTATTCTATTGCTACTACTTCCATCGCTGCTCTGATGAGTTGGTGAATTGCATCCCTTCCCACTGTCGTGCCAAGTAACACTTGCCAAGCGGCTTCATCTCACAAGTACTGTGTGGAGATTTAAAGCTTTCAAATTGGTCAATGAAACAACTGTTTCTTCCCATCCACTTCCAGGCTCTTGATCTCTCTTCATCCTTCTGTTTTTTTTTTTATTTTTATAACCAATTTTCAATAAAAAAAAACAAAACCTGATCTATAGTCATCTCTGGGCCTATTCCTTTCATATACCTAGGTCTTCAGTACTTCAACTATTCTTTCTGCCTGTCCTTTTCATGCTGTGTGTCAATATATTATCACTGCCTTGTCCCTATCCTTTTACTTTTTCTTCGACCTATTGTTTTCTTTGTAACCGGGCATTTATTGATGAGGGCAATTTTCTTACATGTCCTAGTATCAAACTCATAAAAAACTATATATATATATATATATATATATATATATATATATATATATATATATATATATATATATATATGTTTTTTTTTTATGAATGTGACAAGGGGACAGGCAGAAACAGCCCTGATCAATAAAGGCCCGGGCACGACAAAATACCAAGAAGAAGGAAAAGAAAACGGTTAAGGACAAGGTAGAGATGAGGTAATGTCACACAAAGGAAAACGAAAAACAGAGAAAACAGTCAAAGTACAGAGGACCCAGTGATATGGAGGACTAGGCTCTGAGATGATGAAACATCTGCTTTTTGATGGAAGAAACGTCATAAGAATTAGGTAAGACAGAAGGAGGAAGAGAGTTCCTGAGTCTGGAGGAAGATGGGAAGAAACAGTTGCTGCACCGACCAGTCAGTGAGCTACAAATCTCCACACAATACCTGTGAGATTAGACCGTTTGGTGAGTGTTACGTGGCCTTGGCAGTGGAGGAGGGATGCAACTCACCAACTTCTCAGAGCAGCGATGGAAGTAATAGTGATAGAAAAGCGAAAGGGAAGATACCTTACTGGGAAGAGAGAGAGAATCCAGGTTAGGAGTAAGAGAAGGATCATTAATGAGTCTGACTGCCTTAGATTCAACCCGATCGTGGGGACAAGGATAAGAAGAAGCACCCCAGATGTCTGAGCAGTATTCTAAGCAGGGGCAAATAAGACATTTATAAACTTTAAGTAACTGTAAAGAAGGAAAAGTAATGACGAAAACGGATGAAGATTTAGAAATTTGGATTATGTGATTCCTCCGAGACAAGTTAGAGGCTATTTGGATTCCTATATGTTGATAGAATTAAGAGGGTAAATTTCGTTAGTTTCGACTACAATAGGGTTATCTGGAGAAGAAGAAGATAAAGAGATAGCCAGAAACTGTGTCTTGAAGGCACTGATTTAACTAAATTTTGAGTGCCCCACTCAGATACTCTCTGCAAATCGGAGTTGAGAGTATAAGAAAGAGTGATACGAGACTGATTACGAGTAGCAGATGATGGTTGTGAAGAAAAGGTAGAGGAAAAGTGAAGGGTAGAATCATCAGCAAAGGCATGAAGAAGAAAGGAAGATGGGGATTGTAGAAGATCATTGATGAAGAGAATGAACAGAGTAGGTGAAAGAACTGGGCCCTGTGGAACACCACCGATAACAGAGAAAGTGCTAGAAGTCGCGCCATCAACAACTACATATATAAAACGGTCAGTAGGAAAACTGGAAATCAGAGAACAGAAAGAATGGGTAAAGCCATAAGCAGGGAGTTTGGCCAGTAGAGCCATGTGCAAGACTCTCAAAGCCCTTAGAGATATCAAGGGCGACGACAAAGGTTTCCTCATATTTCCCCAGAGAAGATGACCATACATGAGTAAGATAGGACAGGAAATCAACAGTGGATCTTGCCTTGTGGAAGCAGTACTGGTGATCGAAGATAAGCGAGTTAGATTCAAGGTGTTTCAAGAAGTGAGCATTGAGCAAAGTTTCAAAAACTTTAGCACTAGAGGAGGTTAGGGCAATAGGTTGGTAGTTAGAAGGAATAGAGCGGTCACCCCTCTTAGCAACTGGTTGAACTACAGCATGCTTCCAAGATGAAGGGTAGATACTGGTTGACAGAATGAGAAGAAAAAGACAGCTAAGCACGGGAGCCAGTTCATCTGCAAACTCCTTAAGGAACCTTGCAATGATACCATCCTGACCAGATGCCTTGTTCGTTTTTAGCGAGCGAAGAACCTTATGAATTTGCATGAAGGAAGGATAAGGGAAGGCATAGAGTTAGAGAAGGGTAAAGATTGATGAACAGGTGTGCTGGAATCGTTTATAGAAGAATTGGCAGAAAAATGAGAACCAAAGAGAGTGGCTTTATCAGTGGGAGAGCAAGCTATAGAACCATCAGAACGATTGAGAGGGGGAAACCTTGAGTTACAGAAGTTATTGGTAAGGTTTTTGGCTAAGGGCCAGAAGCATTTGTCTGTGGGAGAGAAGTTAAGGTCATTAACTTTCCTTCTTATATAAATCTAGAAATATGAACAGAGTGGCATTCAGATAGAATGTGTTCATTCTTAGTATAGCAGATAAAAGCTGTAAGGTCTGTTTCCCTTTTAAAACCTTCTGTGGTGTAGTTGGTAGCGCCCTGGCACAGTAATTACGTGTCCTAGGTTTAAGTCCCGGTTGGGGTAAAAGTGACTCATGTTTTCACATATGGTAATGTGCTTATTTGATTATATATATATATATATATATATATATATATATATATATATATATATATATATATATATATATATATATATATATATATATATATATATATATATATATATATATATATATATATATATATATATATATATATATATATATATATATATATATATATAAATATATATATATATATATATATATATATATATATATATATATATATATATATATATATATATATATATATATATATATATATATATATATATATATATATATATATATATATATATATATATATATATATATATATATATATATATATATATATATATATATATATATATATATATATATACTCAAAATGCGTAATAGAAATAGATTTAACCTTCTGTGGTGTAGTGGTAGCGCCTTGACTTAGTAATCATAAGTCCTAGGGTCGAGTCCCGGTCGGGGTAAAAAAACGATTCATATATATATATATATATATATATATATATATATATATATATATATATATATATATATATATATATATATATATATATATATATATATATATATATATATATATATATATATATATATATATATATATATATATATATATATATATATATATATATATATTTATATATATATATATACATATATATACATATATATACATATATATACATATATATATATATATATATATATATATATATATATATATATATATATATATATATATATATATATATATATATATATATATATATATATATAAATATATATATATATATATATATATATATATATATATATATATATATATATATATATATATATATATATATATATATATATATATATATATATATATATATATATATATATATATATATATATATATATATATATATATATATATATATATATATATATATATATATATATATATATATATATATATATATATATATATATATATATATATATATATATATATATATATATATATATATATATATATATATATATATATATATATATATATATATATATATATATATATATATATATATATATATATATATATATATATATATATATATATATATATATATATATATATATATATATATATATATATATATATATATATATATATATATATATATATATATATATATATATATATATATATATATATATATATATATATATATATATATATATATATATATATATATATATATATATATATATATATATATATATATATATATAAATATATATATATATTGGATGCATAATTACTATGCCAAGCCACTACCAACTACACCAAAGAATGTCTAAAAGGAAAACACACCTTACCGCTTTAATCTGCTATATTAGGAAAGAACGCATTCTATCTGAATGCCACTCTTTTCATATTACAGCTTCCCCCAACATCACTCGTGGCTTTGTTTTCGCATTTAATTCAACTTCCAATATTGGCATAGTATTTATATGTACGAGGTTCAAGTCCCGGTCAATGAGGAAACTGGGAATCAGAGAACAGAGAGAAGGTGTTAAGCCAAATGCAGGAAGTTTAGCCAACAGAACTTAGTGCTACACTTTGTCAATAGCATCAGAGATGTCATGGGCGGCGAAAAAGAACTTTCCCATGTTTCCTCATAGAAGATGACCAAATATTAGTAAGATAGGATTATAGGATAGAATATCACCAGTGGCTCTAGCATTTTGGATGCCGTACTGGTGATTGGAAATAAGCGAGTTTGATTCAAGATCTTATAAGAAGTGAGACTTGAGCAAAATTTCGACTACATCAGCGAAAACAGAGGTTAGATCAACTGATCAGTACTTAATAAGTGCATAATAGTCTCTCTTCTCAAAATCTGGCCAAACGAGAAGTTGCTTCCAAGATGAAGGTTAAATACTGGTTGAGGGACACTTCTGCGATCATTAATCTCCATTTTACCATCATCCCCAACCCACCTGTGATGACCAAAATCTTTTACTTCTACTCAACATCCAAGGCTAGATAGACGAAACAGATTAATGGTCCAATAGGCTTCCCTCCGACTGGGTATCGTCAGAGGATGACCCAGTTCCCCATCATTTACAACCATTGTTGGTTTAGTGGAGTAAGCTACGGCTCTGGTCTATAGTTCCCAATTTGAGTCCTGAAAAAGAACGGAGATTATTTTAATATACTCAAAATGCGTAATAGCAATAGATTTGATTCATTCAATTATCCTTGGATGTTTGGGAGGAGAAATAAATGTGATTATTAACTACTGTTAGGTTGGGACGGGGTTGAAACGGAGATTAATGGTTGCAGAGGCGTCCCTCCTGCTGAGTATAATAAAGGGATGACCCAGTTCCAATCTTTTATAACCTCTTTTGATCTAGTGGGCTAAGCTGTAGCACACTACTTCAGAGCTTTCAAGATCATAGGTTTCCCCTTCATTGAATCCCGACATGGAAATTAAAATATTTTAATACGTTTCAAATGAATAATTGCTTTGCATTTGTTTCAATAATGATAATAATAGTAACAGTAGTAATAGTACTACTAGTAGTAGTAGTAATAATTATAATAATAATAATAATAATAATAATAATAATAATAATAATAATAATAATAATAATAATAATAATAATAATAATAATAAAAATATTAACAATAATAATATAAATAATAATAATAATAATAATAATAATAATAATAATAATAATAATAATAATAATAATATAAATAATAATAATTATAATAATAATAATATTAATAATAATAATAATGAAAATAATAATAATAATAATAATAATAATAATAATAATAATAATAATAATAATAATAATAATAATAATAATAATAATAAAAATAGTAATAGTAATTTTAATAACAATAATAATAATAATAATAATAATAATAATAATAATAATAATAACAATAATAATAATAATAATAATAATAATAATAATAATAATAATAATAATAATAATAATAATAATAATAATAACAATAATAATAATAATAATAATAATAATAGTAATAAAAATTATTATAATAATACTACTACTAATAATAAAAATATTAATAATAATAATAATGATAATAATAATAATATTAATAATTAATACTAATAATAATTATAATAATAATAATAATAATAATAATAATAATAATAATAAAAATAATAATAATAATAATAATAAGAATTATAATAATAATTCTAATAATGATAATAATTATAATAATAATAATAATAATAATAATAATAATAATAATAATAATAATAATAATAATAATAATAATAATAATAATAATAATAATAATAATAATAATAATAATAATAATAAAAATAATAATAATAATAATAATAATAATAATAATAATAATAATAATAATAATAAGAACAATAATAATAATAATAATGATAACAATAATAATGATAATAATAATAATAATAATAATAATAATAATAATAATAATAATAATAATAATAGTGATAATAATAATAATAATTATAAAAATAATAATAATAGTAATAATAATAATAATAATAATAATAATAATAATAATAATAATAATAATAATAACAATAATAATAATAATAATAATAATAATAATAATAATAATAATAATAATAATAATAATAATAATAAGAAGAAGAAGAATAAGAATAATAATAGCAATAATAATAATTATAATAATAATAATAATAATAATAATAATAATAATAATAATAATAATAATAATAATAATAATAATAATAATAATAATAATAATAATAATAATAATAATAATAATAAGAAGAAGAAGAAGAAGAAGAAGAAGAATAATGATAATAATAATAATAATAATAATAATAATAATAATAATAATAATAATAATAATAATAATAATAATAATGACGTATGAGTTTTTGACTTCCACTTGAACTCACACTTTATAAGATGACTGGGTGATCTCACCGCTGGTCATCACTGACGTGGGGGTTATGGCTCTTCCACAGTATGCCGCCACTGACGTAGGGCTTTTATGATTATCCCCTTCTAATGACACCACTGACGTAGGGCTTTTCCTCCTACGTATATTTACTTTAATTATTATGGTAGCGTGGTTACAAGGCAATGACATTTGTACCTGATGGGTACAAGGTAAGAATGGACAAGCAGTAGTTCCTTTACTTATATTTATTCTAGAGTACAACACATCCGACGCCTCAATGCCCCTGTGCCTCAAATGGCCCAATGGCCCAATGGCCCAATGGCCCAATGGCCCCCACCCTATGACTTCACAAACTAGGATCTATTCGTGCCCCTGGCAAACTGCTAACTAACTGTCTCTGCCCTGGGTGGCTCTTTAAATACCCCCAGGGGCAGGGCGTGGCTTAACATCCAATTCTCCAATGAAATCAGTCAGATCTAGTCCAGCAAATCAGCGCCAGGTTCAAAGTGGAATCCCACCTACTTCCGGGGGGGGAGTTATTGGGCATTTCTCCTGGGCAGGTTCCTGCGTACGAAACACAAGTTCATGTTTCGTGCGGTTTAGGAAAGGGCTAACTCTCGGCCTTTCCCACCCTCAGGTACTCCATGTCGGATGCCAAGCCTCAGGGGTCCGGTCACATATCTCCTTGACGCCCTCTACAAACACCGGCCGCACCGCAGAACACAAGTGGGGAGAGTATTCTATTTCACCCTAGCCTCACATGTTTCTCTTCACGACTTGCGGTGTTTTCGAGGACCGAGGGTCCCTTATCCTGTAGGCCTCTTGGGGGGGGTGCATGGCGCCTGCGGTTAGTTCCAGGTGCCTAGCCACAACTCTTGGTGGTCCCAAGGGAACACATGGGCCGCACAAAAACTCAATAAAAGTGAGGGCATGTAATAGAATATCCGTGGCCTCGACTAACCGTTACCCCTCAAGAGCTGTTACAAGTTTCAGATTCTGGCTTCAGCATGGCGGGCTGGCTTCAGCATGACAGAAGTCATACGACATCCCTCCCAACCAAAACTGAAATATCTCTTATTTCAGTCGAAGCATGGACTAGTTTTCCGGGAGCTCTTGGACATATCCTAGCTAACATTAGTTTACAATAGAAATGGGGCCGAATTATTTAAGCTATTTTCTAAGAATTCCTATACAAATTACACAAACATACATATAGAGAGTACCTTTACAGACAACTAGAGCATGCAGGGTCTATGTCCTTGTTGGAAATCTGAAATACAAACATATTCTTATATTTAAACAGTATAATCCCAGTGTGAAACTAACGTTAAACATTAATTAAGATCAACAAGTCAGTTTAGATCAAAACATTAATTTATCTACTTCTCTCGTTTTAAAAGGCAAAATTGAGTTAAGTACAGTAAGATCATGACTCGTTTAGAACATTAGCAAACAATTAAGTAGAGTATTAACGGGTATAAACAGGTAAAATGCAATAGATTACAACATCAACAGTAATTTCTATAAGAGACCCTACCGTCATAAGTTCTATTCCTATCATTATTAGGGGCATTGATTTGTCTTAAAATTAAGCCTTAAAAACTACTCCTGGAACAAAGCATGTGTTACTCTCATATTATATTATTATTCAGAGACCATTTAACATAAAAACTCAATGAATCTAAAGATTAAATCATAATTCAAATAATAAGAATGCTAAAACAAAACACTAATATTATTTAAGCAGAAAATAACTTATTAATCTTAGTTCACATCATACACTTTATCAATGGCACTTGCTCAACACTATATTTAAGGGAGACTCTGAGTTTGCGCTTAAAATTTTCTTAAAGCTAGCAAAACAAAAAAATAAACATAAAAATAGAAATATTTTGTCTCCCCCCTTTTTTTTTTCTTTTTAAAATACCCTTCTTTCTCTTTTCACTAAAGTTCGGACATGTATAGGGATCATTTTTCTTTCTCATTTACGTGGCTTTTAAAGGTATTATTTAAAATATTTTAAAATATTTCTGCGTTTCTTTTCCTCTCTTTTTACTACCGTTATGACTCGTAGGGGGATCTCCTTGTTTCTGGGATTTCATCAAGATTACCTGGGTGTTTTAAAGTAGTTTAAAATTTTTATTCTTTTAGGACTGTCCTCCCTGTCTTAGGACGACTTTTACTTTCTCTGCCCCTTGCTCATGAATTCTTGCTAGGTGCGATTCCCCGGTCTCTCACGGGGACTCTTACGCTTTCACATCCCCCGCCCGTCCTCGCTGCAGGCCCAGGTTTGTTGCCATAACCCTGTTTCTTGGTTAGGCAGAGCAAAAAGGACCAGGAAGGGGCCCCACCTCTCGCGAATCCTTCCAGCCCGGCTTTCTCGTCCTGCCCTCGGCCGATCTTGACTAAGACCTCCCACGCAGGAGACCTGCAACGTCACAGCGTTACTATTTCTGTACGGTCATCCACACGTACCTTCGAAGTAGAATGCGGGATGAAAGTTTGAACCTATATCACTACTACAGTTGTAAGAAAGGTTCCCTATGACTTCAGGGTACCAACAATGGCCATACATTGGTAATCGAGGCTATACTTTGCCTCCCCTGCAACTGCAAGTGATTGCAATCTCTATTCAATGGGCATTAGGGACTTGTCTGACGGACAAAATCTAAAGACTTTTAGAACTTGCAGGTCGGGGCTGCCTAGGAATAGGGTGGTAATGGAAGGTATGTGTCTACACAACTAGATTATTATTCCAAGATACTTAGGACTTAGTAACTGCTACATAGCATTACTCTACTATAAATGTCAAAAAGAATAATCACTGAATACTGAGAAAAGCCACTAAAGAAACATTCTTATTAGCGGTGGCTACAGTAACATCAAGTATGAATTCAGATAAAAGATACAAATCATCAAGTTACTGCTGATTTCATTTCAAAAATAATACTTAGCAACAGGCCATTGAGAGATAGCAACGATATCAGTCAACACAATAACATTACTAATAATCATGATCTAAAAATAAGAATAATAAACAATAAAAATAAATATACTAAATCAAAAATATCAATATATATACAATGGAGACTGGCATTCAGAAGTAAGAACAGAGTTCTATACTTATTTTTTCATAGTGATGCTTATTCTAACACAGTCTCCTTTAATATTCAAATTCCTGCTGTCGTAATCAATGTATATATATATAGCATAAGTGGCAACTTGCTGGCTCCACAACTTGTCAATGGGAGTTCTATCTATTCTCTAAACAGTTGCGACATGTGGCAATAATATTTATGCAAATGGCGGTACTACCGATGTCTTATCAGTATTTATGCAATAACAGCATGCAACAATCTATCAACTGAAATAAAATGTAAGCATAATTATCGCCTAGCTTCGCTGGAATAAAAACAAAAAGGAAAAATCAAAGACGGCAACGTTCTGTTAGCAGCAGGAGAGGCCTCTGTCCGTTTCAGAGTCGAGTGAAAGGTAGGAGAGAGAGAGAGAGAGAGAGAGAGAGAGAGAGAGAGTGTGACCTTGAAATACGCTGCGGTTTTTTCACTCACAAGTCAGCTGAGCTGGGCCTCTGTCCTTTTACTTGTACTGAAAAATAAAAAATTGTCGCAGAGTATCTCTAATAATAAAATAATAAACAAATGAACGTGAACAAACGTTAGCAATGACTATCGATAGAGTCTTATGTTTATTGTCAGCGGCTATTCTCATTCCTGATTAAAAAAAACGAAAGCAAAAAGAATTTAGTGTACAACTGCAAAACTGTCGAAGCATAAATCCATTCCTCTCTGTTTAATCTTGATAAGGACTTTACTGTAACAGCATACACATCCTTGTCTATAATGACAATCTCTCTCTTTTCATGCTATAAATCAGAGGGTTAAGTCGAAGCGCACCCACTCTGATTAAAATCATATGTGACACTATCCCTACTACTATCAACAAAAGTACAAATATCCTTTTCTTAACAACTTCTTAAAAAGGACTTAAGTGTCATTAATTTTAACTTTAAAACTCAGCAAATAATCTCTAATAATCTCAATTATCTTTAATTAGCCCGATTGTAATCTAAAATTCATGAAAATGATAGGGATTAACCATGGTTATCTCTGGATAATCTTTTCAGAATCCTTTAAGTAAGATTTTAAAGATTTCTTCAATACAAAAAGAACTATAACAAAAACGGGTATCTAAGAATATAAAAAGTCTATCTCTGTGTATGCAATAATAAAAACAAAAGTATATCTCATTATCAACAGTAAAGAATGCATTTTGCTTAAACTTCAAAATCTCGTACGGAGTTGTACATAAACAATTCAAACATAAAATATATATCTTCTTTTACTATCTCGAATTTGACTTATATCTGCTCTCTCAAATACGGGATACAGCTGTGTAACATTCTCGTTGTCATTTCGTGTCAGCTCTCACTCTTTCTTTATGACCAAGCCGAAATAATTTTGATAAAACATTATCATGGCTAAAACTCGCAAAGTTTTACTTTATCAATCTAACATATCTCTTCAGACAAATAATGTATATACTGCAGCTAGCAAAGAAAATAAAGAATCATTCATAGATTCACGTCCTTTATCACGTAACATCTATCTTGGAATCTCTCGGAAATCGAATAATAATCTCAACGGCGGAGTAGGGGACAAAACAAAAATAACACAAACTCGGCATTTCAACCATATCTGGGCAGGTGGAGAATTACCTTCTCATCCATATCCCTCACTAGATATTGCAACAGCGCATCACCTCCCATAAATACACTCTGATATGGCATGCAGAAGGACCTGGCGGAGCAGGGGAACGATCCTCGCAGACTCCCCAATCATGCTTCCTAACGGTGCTTTCCGCGATTTCACCCCCTAGAGCAACCCTCCCATTATACCCCCAGTCATTCATACTCACTCGCATATCACTTTCAAGTCAATCATCTCCTTTCTGTAAAATTCCCTTTTATTTACAACGTTGGTTTTCCTTTCCCTTATCTCTCTGAAGGAGATTAAAGGTGAAATCTCGGCTGAGCCGTGCGGTCACAGACCTCCTCACCAGTCCTACCTAAGTCCCATTCTAACGAACAAACAAACACTCTACTCCCTTGAAGCTACGTTTGGGTGACACTGAAAAACCTTCCCTATTCTAGGACAGCACAAACTACTCTAATTTACTCTTACTTTCGCCTGCATAGCGTGAAATCAAAAAACTCATCTCTAACTAATATCACGAAATTTCTTATTCTTCAAAAAAAACATGCCACACACGTATCGTAATGTTAATCCCTTCATCCTAACACAAAAAGAACGATCTGTCGTTTATGTCCTTCCCTCGCTAAAACATTACTCCCGCGGATAAAAACAAACAAAAAAAGAAAAAAAGCTTAAAAACAGGCGCAATCGTAACACTCGATTTCTTACGCTTTAAGAAATTAATATAACAATGATTTTACACGTACTTTAAAATATCAAAGCTCAGTACAATTACTACAGATTCACAATAACGAGGTTGGGAGATCGAATGGTCACTTCCGCATTCTTTTCTCGAAAACCACACGTGTTCTATGAAACTCTCAAAAGCAGATGCACGTATATTTCTCACTATAATTGTTACGCTTTAGAAATTAATAGACTGTAATAGTGATTTCACGTGCATTAAATTTGTCAATTAAAAATCGATACATTCGCGTTCTTAAAATTCAATCTAAGCATTAATACAAATAAATGGAACGCACTTCCAACGAAATTTCTTTACATTACTCAAATTATAACAAAAAACGGAGTTTATTACTGCTTATAGCTATTAGTACAAATT
>JAXCGZ010013352.1:5000-12500 GCA_037179515.1 Halocaridina rubra | reverse complement strand
TATATATATATAAATATATATATATATATATGAAGAATAAAAGTAATAATTGAGATGATCACCCTGGACAAATTAGAAAATGGTAACAAGTATAAATTTCTTGATTGATCCTTTTTTTTTTTCACTCTTAGTTATGAAGAAAAGTGGTTCAAATAAGAGAACGCAAATCTATTGTTTTTTGTTTTTTTTTTAACTCCATCCCTTGTTCACGATATAACTTTTCCTCCCTGGAACATTGGCTTTCATCCAAGAGATCGGGGAAACAAGGAGGAGAAAAAGACTTGTAAACAAAAATTTCCCAGAAGCTCGAAAATTTCTGATCCTAATTAGGTAGAATATAAAATGCTCTCGATTCACTCAGTGGGAGGGAAGAAGAAGAGGAGGAGCTCAAGGTGCCCGGTGCAGCTGCTGCTGTTGCTGCAGGTGACAGCAGAGTAGAAAAGAACAGCATTAATATTTAAAATATATATTCAGTTCATTATTCTCTCTCTCTCTCTCTCTCTCTCTCTCTCTCTCTCTCTCTCTCTCTCTCTCTCTCTTAGACACACACGCCCTCACACATACAAAATTTAACACACATTCACACATTAATTTTGATGATTTTTTATTCTTTTGCTTTATAATTTGGTAATTTACTGTCTATTTCATGCAGCATTATTTCCAAGTACTTTTTCCTTAGCTAGATGTTTCTATTATTAATATAGGTAATAATGACGAATATTTTCATATTTCCGTGAAATTTCTCAAAGGAGTGTAACATTTTTGTATTCTCTTTTTGATGCAGATAATATTGATTGACTAAAGCTGATTTTATATAAATTTAAAGCAAAAAAGATTAATGTAATTGAAGCCTGATCATGGCTCCCATGAGGAATGATTTATTTTGTCCTTCATTTTTATCCAAGAAAAGCTCCCAAGAACCTCTCATCGGTCAAAAGCCTTTTATTAAGGTGCTTATAATGAGGCAAACTTAACATATTAATAAATTCTTCCTTTTTATCATATTGGAATTTTTGTCATCAGAAGATGAAGGGTGGCTGGGGAAGTAATTGTTTTAATAAAAGAGAATTTTGACTTTATATTATGCTTGCTCCATAAACATCTTTTTAATTATTGACATTATTATTATTATTATTATTATTATTATTATTATTATTATTATTATTATTATTATTATTATTATTATTATTATTATTATTATTATTATTATTATTATTATTATTATTATTATTATTATTATTATTATTGTTATTATTATTATTATTATTATTATTATTATTATCATTAGTGAAGCAAATGCAATCCAATTACTCTTTTTAAATGTACTAAAATAATCTCCCCTCTTTGTCTGGAATCGAACCAGGGAACTGTAGACTAGAGTGACACAGCTTTATCCACTAGACCAAGAGAGGTTGTAAAAGATGAGGAACTGGATCATCCTCTGATGATGATATCCAGACGGAGGGACGCCTCTTCGACCATTAACCTGTTTCATCTTGGATGTTGAGGAGGAGGAGGAGAATTAAGTGTTTGGTGACCACTGGTGGGTTGGGGATGGTGGTAAAATGGAGATTAATGATCTCATAGGCGTCCCCCAACCAGTGTCTATCCTTCATCTTGAAAGCAGGTTCTCGTTCATCTAGATTTTCAGAAGAAAGGCTATTATACTCTTATTAGGTATCGATCAATTGCTTTAGCCTCTGTTTTCGCTAATGTATCCAATATTTTGTTCGAGTCTCACTTCTTGAATGATTTTGAATGTAAATTGCTTATTTCCGATCATCAGTACGGCTTCCAAAAGGAAAAATTCACTTGTGACCTTCTGTCCTATTTCAGTTATGTATGAGAATCTTCTCTGAGGAACTATAGTTAATTCTTTTTCGCCGCCTATGATATCTGCGTGCTTTTGACAGAGTGTAGCACATGGTTCTGTTGGTCAAACTTCCTGCTTATTTCTTAATTCCTTCTCTTTGTTCTCTGATTTCTAGTTTCCTTAATGACCATTTTATATCTGTGTTGTTGACGAGGTAACATCCAACTCATTCCCAGTTACCAGTGGTACTCCGCAGGGATCTATTCTTTAACATACTCTGATCCTTTTCTCCATCACCAATCTTCTCCTGTTCCCGTCTTCTTCTTTTCTCCACCCTTTTGCCGAGGATACTGCCATTAATTTTTCCTTTTTCTTCTCTTCACAACCGTCATCTGCTAACTGCATTCAATCTCTTATCACTCTTTCTTCTTCTCTCAGCTGCTATATACAGAGAGTATTTGAGTTCTGTACCTACAACTAAGTTAAAATTAATACCCCAAGACTCAGTTTCTGGCTATCTCTTTATCTTCTTCTCCTTCTGGTTGCCATACTGGAAACTAATGAAACTTACCTTCTTAATGCTGTTAACATATTAAGAATTTAAATAACCTCTAACTTTCCTTGGAGGAGTCACATAATCCAAATTTGTTTTGTTTTGTCATCACTTTTCCATTTCTCATTTACTTAAAATATATGTTATGCCAGCTCAGATTACTTTACTCACATCAAGGTTGTTTTTTATTATACTAATCTCATATATACTAATCTAAGGCAATCAGATTTACCAATGACCCTTTTTATTGCATCAAATCTGGATTTTCAATATCTTTGCCGTATAGCATCATCCCTTTCTTTATTCTGTTGATGCTACGACACTCGCTGCTCTGATGAGCGTACGAGTTGCAACCTTCCCTTCTCAGCAGAAGCCGCCGTGAACCACTCCCCAAGTGGCCTCGTCTCAAAGGTACTGCAGGGATAATTTGTAGCTAGAGAACATGTCGGAACAATGACTAACTCTTCCCTTCCTCATAATAATGATTAATGTTAATAATATTAATAATCATTATGCATTTTGTTCAAATATGTCATCCGGCTGAAAAGTCCTCTACTTGCGGTTCTACGGATTTCGTTAGAACAGCAGGAAAGATATCGGCTTTTACTGCTTTTTCCGAAAAGAGAAATGTATAAATTTGACATCTATGCACGTACGCACACACACACGCACCTACACGTACACACACGCACCTACACGTACACACACACACACACACACACACATATATATATATATATATATATATATATATATATATATATATATATATATATATATATATATATATATATATATATATATATATATGTATTTATATATATAGCTTACCTTACCGCAGTGCCGTATCCACTCGAACGTGGGCCACCATGGATCGCCAAACTGGGAAGAGGTACAAATACATTGTCACCTTCCTAGAAACTTCTGGGCTAATAATTAACAAGAAAGTAATGTTTAATTTTCATATGTAACTTATTTATTTTTTCCAGTGATAACTGGCGTACTTCAGAAACGGTATTTCTTGAATTTTCAACATAAGTGCTAACTGTTAGAGGAGTGTAATCATCATTTAACCATTGGTCTTTAAAACAACGAGACCGAAGCCACGAGTGAGGTTGGGAAAAGCTGTAATATGAACAAAAGGCATTCAGAAGAATTGCATTCACTCCTAGCAAAGCAGTTAGCTTTGAGGTTGACTGCAAGCCTAGATCCTCTCTGGTATAGTTGGTAGCGCCTTGGCATAGCAATTATGTGCCTTAGGCTCAAGTCCCTCTCAGGGGTAAAATATGATTCATATTTTCACATATGTTAATGTGTTTATTTGATTATAATTGATGCCTATATAAACTGAGATATAAATTAAATGCGAAAACGAAGCCACGAGTGAGGTTGGGAGAAGCTGTAATATGACCAAAAATATATATATATATATATATATATATATATATATATATATATATATATATATATATATATATATATATATATATATATATATATATATATATATATATATCTATATATATAAATATATATATATATATATATATATATATATATATATATATATATATATATATATATATATATATATATATATATATATATATATATATATATATATATATATATATATATATATATATATATATATATATATATATATATATATATATATATATATATATATATATATATATATATATATATATATATATATATATATATATATATATATATATACACACACACATATATATATATATATATATATATATATATATATATATATATATATATATATATATATATATATATATATATATATATATATATATATATATATATATATATATATATATATATATATATATATATATATATATATATATATATATATATATATATATATATATATATATATATATATATATATATATATATATATATATATATATATATATATATATATATATATATATATATATATATATATATATATATATATATATATATATATATATATATATATATATATATATATATATATATATATATATATATATATATATATATATATATATATATATATACATACAGATATAGAGGCAAATGAAAATAGTAAAAACCAATTATAGGTGGCTCTATTTGCATGAAATAACAAATGGAAAACTAAAAATGCAACACACAAAAACATATGCATACCCATAAATGCATATACACACTTACACATGTACAAGCATATACATGCACATAAAAAGATATGCGCATATACACCAAAAAACATAAGAACATACAAACATACATATCGAAAAGAAAAAGATTAAAGGAAAACTATACGTAGACACAACACGGCTGAACATATATATATATATATATATATATATATATATATATATATATATATATATATATATATATATATATATATATATATATATATATATATATATATATATATATATCTTCTTCTTCTTCCTCTATTTGCGTTCCCATTTTCATATGGGGTCGCATCTCTTCACTAGTAGTCTCCACTGGTTCCGGTCCATCACTTGCTCCTCCTCCAGCTGTCTCTCTCTGAGATCCTCCTTCAGTCGGTCCTTCCACCGTAGATTAGGTCTTCCTCGTCTACGTCTGCCCTCCACGTCCATCTCCATCACTCTCACACCCACGTAGTCTTCTTCTCTCCTCTTCACATGACCGAACCACTGTAATCTCCTCTCCTGCGCTTTCGCCGACGCCTCCACCACCTTCAATGTACCTCTGATCTGGTCATTTCGTATCCTGTCCTCCCTCGTCACCCCACACATCCACCTCAGCATTCTCATTTCTGCGACATCTATCTTCCTTTCTTGAACCTTTTTCACCGGCCACGTCTCCGCACCGTACAGCAACGCTGGTCTCACAACTGACTTGTACACTTTTCCTTTCACTCTAGCACTGATTTTCTTGTCACATAGCACCCCTGATGTTCTCTTCCAGCTGTTCCACGCTACTGGATCCTATGATCAATCTCTCTCTCTAGGTCTCCATCCTTCGTTACGTAGGAGCCGAGGTATTTGAAGGCGTCTGCCTTTGGGAGCTTGTGGTCTTGCATGAACAGGTCGCCTCCTTGTGTCACATTGCACTCCAGGTACTCCGTTTTCTGTCTGCTCACCTTCAGTCCGTAATCCTCCAGCAAACCCCTCCATAGCTCCAACCTCTCTTGCAATTCTTCACGGCTCTCGGAGACCAAAACAATATCGTCTGCAAAGAGCATGCTCCATGGTGCCTCCTTTGTCACTTCCTCCACCATCACATCCATGAGAAGGTTAAATAGATAGGGGCTAAGAGCTGATCCCTGATGGAGTCCAACTTTCACCTGAAAAGGCTCTGTAGTGCCAACTGTACTTCTTACTCTTGTTGTGGCTTCCCTGTATATGTCCTGAACTATCTTGAAATACTTCTCCTTCACTCCCTTCGACCTCATACTCCTCCATACCTCGCTTCTCGGGACCCGATCATAAGCTTTTTCCAGGTCAATAAACTCCATGTACAGCCCTCTTTGCTTATCTCTATATTTTTCCATTGTCTGCCTCATTGCGAATACTGCATCCATTGTTCCTTGACCTTTCATAAAACCAAACTGCTCACTACAAACTTCTGTCTCCTCCCTCAGCCTTTTATCCAACACTCTTTCCAGCAGCTTCATAGTGTGAGATGTTAGCTTAATTCCTCTATAGTTGTTGCAACTCTGGATGTCTCCCTTTTCTTTGAAAATCGGTACCATTATACTATCTCTCCACTCGTTCGGGATAGTCTCTTCCTTCATCACCATGTTCAGGAACTTTGTCAGCACCCGTATCCCTTCTTCGCCTAAACTCTTCCATACCTCTGCAGGAATCTGGTCTGGCCCTACTGACTTTCCATTTTTCATCTTCTTCAACGCTTCTCTGACTTCCGTCTCACTCACAGCATCTACCTCTCCCTCCATTCCCACTCCTTCACCTCTTCGTATTCTTGGATTTTCCTGATTTAGAAGTTCTTCGTAGTAGTCCCTCCACCGCATTTTAATCATGTCGGGGTCAGTAAGCACTCTTCCGTTCTTATCCTTGATTTGCTTTATTGATGTTAGGTCCTTTGTCGATCTGTTCCTTTCTTTTGCTAACTTATAGATTCTCTTCTGTCCCTCCTTTGTTTCAAGGTTCTCATACATATCCTGCAGTGCTGCTGCACGCGCCTGTGCTACAGCCCTCTTCGCCTCCTTATTTGCATCTTTCAACATAGCTTTACGCTCCTCTGTTCTTTCCTTGTCATAAGCTTTCTTCATCTCTTTCTTCTTTTCTATCTTCTCTTTGCAATTTGAGGACCACCACCAAGACTCTTTTCCGTTTCTCGGCTTCTTTCCAGATGACTTTCCGAGGACTTCCTCTGCCGTACTCCTGATCACTTCACTGTTCCTTTTCCACCACTGATCCACCTCCTCTGCCTCTTCTATCCTTTGTAGTGCTTTCCTCTTGAACTCCTGCCGTACCACCTCATCCTTGAGTTTCCACCACTTGATCCTAGGTTCTCCCCTCTCGACTCCGGTCCTTCGTGTCCTTACAACCAGCTTCGCCACAACTGGGCTGTGCTGCACTCCCACACTCTCTCCTTGTAGTATCCTGTATGTCCGGTAGCTGTTTTTCATGAAGAACGTGTTCAGGATCGCCATGTCAAATGCTATGGCAAATTCCAGCACGCTCTCCAACTCCTGGTTTTTCACTCCAGTACCTTTGCCTCCATGAACTCGTCTCACTCCATCGTTGTCATGTCCTATATGCCCGTTTAAGTCGCCGCCCACGACACACCTCTCCCCTGGCGGGACCTCCCTCTGTACTTCGTCCATTTCTTGCCAGAACATTTCCTTCTCTGCGTCATCGCACCCAACTTGGGGGGCATATGCGCTGATCACGTTTATTGCTTCCTGACCATATACCAACTTGATCCTCAAAATCCTGCTGCTCTTCCTCACCACCTCCACCAGCTCCTCCTTGGTTTGGGGGTCTAGCACCACACCCACTCCATTTCTTCCTCTCTCATCCGCTCCACTGTATATCAACTTGTAGCCTCCACCCAAATCTCGCGCTTTATTTCCTTTCCATCTTGTCTCTTG
>JAXCGZ010013351.1:127500-129784 GCA_037179515.1 Halocaridina rubra | reverse complement strand
TATATATATATATATATATATATATATATATAAATATATATATATATATATATATATATATATATATATATATATATATATACCCAAATATCATTGTACCCTAAAGAAAAACTCTAAGACATGTGTGTAAATACCCTATAATATTCGCTTTTAATAGGATGTTTTATACTTTAAGATATACCTTAATGTACTTAAATACCCCATACTCATGGCTTGCAATGGGAAGATGACTCTTAAGAAATACCTTAAATGACGTAAATAAATACCCTATGGTCATATTCTTCAAGGGGACGATAAGTATACCCTAAGAAATGTTCTAAATGTGTACGTGAATACACTCACATAAAAAGACTTAATATATGCATGTAATTATTCTTAACATGGAGGAATTTATCGCTTATTTTATTTGTTTATGTGATTCTTTGTTTGGTTTTGTGTATATGCAGCTAAAGACGTACAAACATATCTGACAAATACATACATATGTAATCGTATATACATACATGCATACATATATGCACGCAAAGTATGTTGGTGATGACACAATGCCATATTATGTATATGTATGTATGTATGTATGCATGTATGCATGTATGTATGTATGTATGTAATTATCAAATAAGCACATTACATATGTGAAAACATGAATCATTTTTTACCCCGACCGGGACTCGAACCTAGGACTTATGATTACTAAGTCAAGGCGCTACCGCTACACCACAGAAGGTTAAAAGGAATCCAACCTTATAGCTTATATCTGCTATACTTAGGAATGAACGCATTCTAACTGAATGCCACTATGTTCATATTACAGATTCCCCAACCTCACTCGTGGCTTCATTTTAGCATTTAATTCAATTCCCAATCTCATTCGGGCCATGAAATTATCAAATAAGCACATTACATATGTGAAAACATGAATCATTTTTTACCCCGACCGGGACTCGAACCTAGGACTTATGATTACTAAGTCAAGGCTCTACCACTACACCACAGAAGGTTAAAAGGAATCCAACCTTATAGCTTATATCTGCTATACTTAGGAATGAACGCATTCTAACTGAATGCCACTATGTTCATATTACAGATTCCCCAACCTCACTCGTGGCTTCATTTTAGCATTTAATTCAATTCCCAATCTCATTCGGGCCATGAAATTATCAAATAAGCACATTACATATGTGAAAACATGAATCATTTTTTACCCCGACCGGGACTCGAACCTAGGACTTATGATTACTAAGTCAAGGCGCTACCGCTACACCACAGAAGGTTAAAAGGAATCCAACCTTATAGCTTATATCTGCTATACTTAGGAATGAACGCATTCTAACTGAATGCCACTATGTTCATATTACAGATTCCCCAACCTCACTCGTGGCTTCATTTTAGCATTTAATTCAATTCCCAATCTCATTCGGGCCATGAAATTATCAAATAAGCACATTACATATGTGAAAACATGAATCATTTTTTACCCCGACCGGGACTCGAACCTAGGACTTATGATTACTAAGTCAAGGCACTACCACTACACCACAGAAGGTTAAAAGGAATCCAACCTTATAGCTTATATCTGCTATACTTAGGAATGAACGCATTCTAACTGAATGCCACTATGTTCATATTACAGATTCCCCAACCTCACTCGTGGCTTCATTTTAGCATTTAATTCAATTCCCAATCTCATTCGGGCCATGAAATTATCAAACAAGCACATTACATATGTGAAAACATGAATCATTTTTTTTACCCCGATCGGGACTCGAACCTAGGACTTATGATTACTAAGTCAAGGCGCTACCACTACACCACAGAAGGTTAAAAGGAATCCAACCTTATAGCTTATATCTGCTATACTTAGGAATGAACGCATTCTAACTGAATGCCACTATGTTCATATTACAGATTCCCCAACCTCACTCGTGGCTTCATTTTAGCATTTAATTCAATTCCCAATCTCATTCGGGCCATGAAATTATCAAATAAGCACATTACATATGTGAAAACATGAATCATTTTTTACCCCGACCGGGACTCGAACCTAGGACTTATGATTACTAAGTCAAGGCGCTACCACTACACCACAGAAGGTTAAAAGGAATCCAACCTTATAGCTTATATCTGCTATACTTAGGAATGAACGCATTCTAACTGAATGCCACTATGTTCATATTACAGATTCCCCAACCTCACTCGTGGCTTCATTTTAGCATTTAATTCAATTCCCAATCTCATTCGGGCCATGAAAATATCAAATAAGCACATTACATATGTGAAAACA
>JAXCGZ010013351.1:62500-122500 GCA_037179515.1 Halocaridina rubra | reverse complement strand
CCCCTCCTAGCAGCCTCAAAGATGTAAAGGAAGCCCCTGAAGGGGCGATCACGTGCGTGTGGCTACAGAGGTAACCTGAGCTGGACTCCAGAAAAGCTATTGACAAGGAAACGAGAAAAATATTATCAAGTACACAACCTTGGATGGGAGTCTCGGGTGCTTGGACAATGTCGACTTACAAGTTGTCGATAAAGTAGATGTGTCGACACAGCACTTGTCGATAGTTTACATGCCGATACACTGTCGAATATCGACGGAGAAAGTACTCAAAGGATAGTTGTGTCGATATATGATTTGTTGTCGACAAACTAGATGTGTCGACACAGTACTTATCGATAATTTACATGCCAATACACTGTCGAATATCGACGGAGAAAGTACCCAAAGGATAGTTGTGTCGATATATGATTTGTTGATGGGGTCTACTGAAGAATAGGTACCTCAAAGCTATCAACTGGAGAAACAACGCATGATAGTGAATAGCTGAGGGGGGGGTAACTGGGAGCCAAAGACCCCCCCCAGTTAGGATATGGGGTGTGAATAGTCTTATAGTACTGTTAGGTTAGGTTAGGTTAATTAAGGTTTGGTTAGGTTAGTAAAACAGGAGAGAGTGAACCTAAATATAGTCTAAAGTGGGTATTCTCCGAATGATCCACCTATTCTAACCTGATTATTTCATTTTTTTCGACATTTGATTCATCCATGTAGACTTTGTCGACAAAATAAATTTTCAGCAGTGTATAGATCGACATTTCGTCTGCACATATTATCTACCAATTCTTTTTGCCTTATCAATAGCTTTTCCCATGTTTTTATGGAGTCTCTCCTTCTCAAAAGACTGTTACAAGTTTCTTACTAGTGTTTGATCCGGTACTTAGGTTTAATAGTCATATGGCTTTCCTGATAGCGAATTTCTCCAACTATCCAGGCTAGGGATAGGTACTGAATAGAGCTGATCTGCTCCCGCTGTGGATGTGCTTTGACTAAAGTATTTAAACCGGCTTACAGTCTTAGCGGTTGAATGCCTTTCATGACACCAATCTTCTCCATTTAACAGGGCATGAGACCGGACACAATGGAGCTGCCTAAATCCCTCAGTAGCTAGGCTTGGATATGTTTCTACTACTACTTAACTGTATTTTTCTTTAGTGATTACTTACAAACAATCTTAATTTACATCTTCGCTTGATTACTTAAGATTTTAGTTGTTTAATTACTTACGTATGTACTTGTTTTATTATTACATACACATACACACACACTAATACACGTACGCACACATACACAAACACACCCGTATAAACACGCACACACACCCGCACACATATACACACGTCCGCAAGTACGCATACACCCACATACACACCAACACACATACGCACAAACACACCCATACGAGTATATATCTTCAAGACACAGTTTTCAAATCTGTCATATGATAAATATATGGTTCCTAAGGAGCTTATTTTCCATGCATGGTCTCTATGTACATATATACGGTTTCCATGTACGTGCCTTCGCATGTGACTATGTGTGCATGTGCAGTCTACACACATACACACAAACACACACACAGAGAGAAATCGTTCGATAATGGGTGTAAAAGAGCTAAGGAGTGGAGAGACAAATGCTGGAAAAGGTATAGGAGGAGAAAAAACATAAATGCCTGGCAAACCTACAAAAGAGCAAGAAATTACTACCTAAGTAAAAGGAGAGAGGCAGAGAGAGATTATGAGAGGGACATCACCAGGAAGGCTAAAGAAAATCCCAAGCTTTTCCACAGCTTTATCAGAGGAAAACTGAAGGTAAAAGAACAGGTTTTAAGGCTAAAGAGAGCGGATGGAAGCATCACTGAGACGGACGAAGAGATCTGCAAAGAATTGAACAAGGAGTTTCAGTCAGTATTTACAGTAGAAAATACCCCACCCCCTCAGATTGCAGTGATAGAAGCTCAAGGGCCGGTATTAGAGAACATCAACCTTACAGCCACAGAGGTATGCAAAGCGCTGATGGATTTAGATGTTCATAAAGCTACAGGTCCTGATGACATATCCCCTCATGTGCTTAAAAAATGCGCAAACACAATATCAGTGGCACTAAGTATCATATTTAAGGAGTCACTGGAGTCGGGGGAGATTCCAAGATGCTGGAAACAAGCAAATGTGATACCTATCTTCAAAAAGGGAAGGAGGGATACGGCTCTGAACTATAGACCAGTTTCCTTGACCAGCATAGTTTGCAAACTTATGGAGAAACTACTAAGGAAACATACCTCTCTTCACTTGGAATCCTTCAACTTTTTGTCAGTGAGGCAACATGGCTTCAGAGAGGGTAGATCAACAGTAACAAACTTATTAGAATTTTATGATGAGGTAAGCCAAATCTTACAGGAAAGAGAGGGCTGGGCAGATTGCATATTCCTAGACTTCCAGAAAGCGTTTGACACTGTTCCACATGGGAGACTTATTAGGAAGCTGCAATCAATGGCTAGAATAGGTGGAAATGTCTTGGAATGGATAAAAACTTACTTAGATGGAAGGGAACAGAGGGTTAGAGTAAGACACTCAGTGTCTGAATGGAGAAGAGTTAGTAGTGGAGTTCCACAGCGTTCAGTTTTAGGGCCACTTTTGTTCCTTGTATATGTAAATGACCTACCAGAGTCTGTAAATTCATTCATGAATATGTTTGCAGATGATGCAAAGATTGTGAAGAAAGTAAAAAACGAGAACAATGGTAGAGAACTTCAGGAGGATCTAAATAATCTGCATGAGTGGTCAGAAAAGTGGCTAATGAAATTCAATACCTCAAAATGTAAGGTAATGAGAATGGGTACAAGTGCAAGAAGGCCCAAGCTTGACTACTCGGTGGCTGGAGTACAACTTCAAGAGACAGAAAATGAGAGAGATCTAGGAGTAAACATACTGGCAGATTTGTCTCCAGAAATACATATAAATGGCGTAGTAAGGGCAGCATATGCATTCTTATCAAATGTAAGGGTAGCCTTCAGGCACATGGACAAGGAAATGTTCAGAAATATTTATGTAACCTATGTGAGGCCAAAACTCGAATATGCAGCCCCCTTTTGGAATCCGCACTTGAAAAAGCACATAGCTAAGCTTGAAAAAGTTCAAAGACATGCCACGAAACTGGTGCCAGAAATACGCAATCTCGGTTATGATGAGAGGCTGAGGGAATTAGACTTGCCATCACTCGAAGCTAGAAGAGTAAGGGGGGATATGGTGACAGTCTTTAAATTCCTTCATGGTTATGATAGAGTGGATAGGGATCGATATTTCGATATGGCTGGCTCTAGAACTAGAGGACATAGTTTGAAGCTTCGTAAGAAAACTTGTTTGCAGGATGTAAGGAAATACTTTTTCGGTGTAAGAGTAGTTGATAATTGGAATTCGCTAAGCGAGGAGGTAGTTAATGCTATCTCAATCCATAGTTTTAAGGACAGGTATGATAAGTATCACTAAGTCTAAAAATGGAACCGATCAGGAGACGGGAAGATACGAGCTTTGGGATCTTTCCCGTAAACACAATTAGGTAATCACAATTAGGTAATCACATACACACACACACAACCGTTTTACAATGTTTATATGAAAGGTCCAAACTCATTATTCACATTTATTATGTTACACAAATTGCGGTTAAGAGGGGCGGGGAGTGGAGAGAATTAAGTTACTGTACATAACAAAGCTTAAGAATATTACATAACTGCATTACAGAGGTGATTATGAATACTACTACTATACTACTACTACTACTATTACTGCAACTACTACTACTACTACTAATAATAATAATAATAACAATAATAATAATAATAATAATAATAATAATAATAATAATAATAATAATAATATTAATAATAATAATGATAATAATAATAGTAATAATAATAATAATAATAATAATAACAATAATAATAATAATAATACCACTCTGCTCTCTGCTCAGAGCAGTAAGTACAGTCATTAACAGCGCGGCACTTAAACAGACCACACACGCACACATACATACATACACACGTACATACCCCCAAGATACTTCTTAGTCTTGGTGCAGCACTGATGAGCGAAGGAAGGTACACACATTTAAAAAAAAAAATAAGAAAGACTTTGTGTATTGGAGACATTTGTGTGTATTTTTGTATATTCAATTTTCGTCATGGTTTTGATGCCAATTGTGCTTGCCCTTACGGATCCATTTGATTTTGAGGTGAGTCGATTTGACCTGTTTTATCTATTTGAGGAGAGTCGAATTGACCTGTTTTATCTATTTGAGGTGAGTCGAATTGACCTGTTTTATCTATTTGAGGTGAGTCGAATTGACCTGTTTTATCTATATGAGGTGAGTCGAATTGACCTGTTTTATCTATTTGAGGTGAGTCGAATTGACCTGTTCTATCTATTTTGAGGTGATTCGAATTGACCTGTTTTATCTATTTGAGGTGAGTCGAATTGACCTGTTTTATCTATTTGAGGTGAGTCGAATTGACCTGTTTTATCTATTTGAGGTGAGTCGAATTGACCTGTTTTATCTATTTGAGGTGAGTCGAATTGACCTGTTTTATATATTTGAGGTGAGTCGAATTGACCTGTTTTATCTATTTTGAGGGGAGTCGAATTGACCTGTTTTATCTATTTGAGGTGAGTCGAATTGACCTGTTTTATCTATTTAAGGTGAGTCGATTTGACCTGTTTTATCTATTTGATGTGAGTCGAATTGACCTGTTTTATCTATTTGAGGCGAGTCGAATTGGCCTGTTTTATTTATTTGAGAAGAGTCGAATTGACCTGTTTTATCTATTTGAGGAGAGTCGAATTGACCTGTTTTATCTTTTTGAGGTGAGTCGAATTGACCTGTTCTATCTATTGAGGAGAGTCGAATTGACCTGTTTTATCTATTACATAATACTAATTATATTTTAGTCTATTTGCACCATAATTTAGGAATAGATTTAATTCTCCTCATAGTTTAAAGTGAGTTGAGTTTACCTATTTTTTTTCTTTAACAGCGTAATTTCTTTGGGGGGGGGGGGTATTAATATTATTTTCTTCATGCTGTGATATCTCTCGTTCTCGCAGTCACACATAGGTATGAGTTCGAGAAGAGATGAGTTTATTTATATATCTTTTATTACGTAACTCTCATTACCTTTTTCTTCTTCAAATTTTAAGACATACAGTAATATGCATTTTGGGGACCGCGGTAGCGTAGTGGTTAGTATACTCAACTCAGGTTGTGATATCGCAATCGAGCCTACCTAGTGACGTTACGAAGGGCATTCAGCCTTAATTTCCCTACTCCAATATGTCTGCGTCCACCCCCTTAATGGGGTTAATAATGACATAATATAACTGACATGCGTTTATAGAGACATGAGTGGTGGAAGGTGGTCATATTTAGTGACCCCATATGCAAGAGGGAAAAAGAGGAAGATAATGAAGACTGTACATAGATTTATTCGATTGCCGATCCAAATTAATGAATTATTATTATTATTATTATTATTATTATTATTTGCGATTAAACATATACTGTACCAGACAATATTTTTATATACTTTATTTTCAGTAAAAGGATTTTTTTTTTTATGTCACATTAAGTCCCATATAGGTTATAGATAGGGAATTAAGGTTTGGAAGCACTTCCTAACGACCCGCAGCGGGATCGAAGTCTCGAATGTCAGGCTCTTCGCTTACCATATTGCGCGCTCAACCACTGAGCCACTACGGCTCAGTTAGAGGAAAAGAATGAGTTTAAATAACTTCCTGTAGAGCTAGAGTTAAAACAGAACCCAGACCCAGATAAATGGAGAGGGCTAGTGTCAGGAAGGGCATGCGGCTGTTAAACAGCGACCCCACGTGAACATATGGAGAAAGAGAAGACTGAAATCTCGCTTATGTTATCTCACAGTGCCGTCATGCCTGCCTGTATCTTTAATTTCAGAGGTTCAGGGTTCGATTCCCGACCCGAAAGGGGACGTAACATGCTTAATTATTAACACATATACAATACAGTATATGACATAGTGTTTCACTATGAATCCCCATTCGAATGGGGGTGGGCACAGACAGGTTGAAACTGGAGAATTTAGGCTGGATGTCCTTATGCATATCAAGGTTAAATCGTTCTTACTGCGGGAAAGAAAAAACAATAACTATGACTGAAGATGAGCGCATGTAATAAAGTCGAAAGCTCTACTTCTATTTCATTTTACAGTAAATATTAATGTGGTTCATTTGCCTTTAATGATGAATACACAGAAGTGTGTAAACAAGATACAAGAAAGTAGACTAAGATGGTATGGTCATGTCGTTAGGAGGGATGAACAGTATGTTGGGAGGAGGGTGATGGAAATGGATATACAGGGTAGGAGAAGGAGAGGGAGACCAAAGCGTAGGTGGATGGATTGCATCAACGACGACCTGAGGTTTAAAAGCTTGTTGGGTGATGAAGTATGGGAGAGAAACAAATGGAGAAAAATGGCCAGAAACATCGACCCCACATAAAAGTGGGAAAAGATGTAGACGAAGAAGAGAAGACACAGAAGTGTGTAAACAATAACAGGGAACATTATTATTATTATTATTATTATTATTATTATTACTAATTAAAAATAATATATTATTTTCTAACTTAAATACAAAAAGTGATTATATAATAGAAAACTTTTGAACATTTTCGATCCCTTAAAGAAACTGGTAATTGTTTCGTAATTACCTAGAGTACAGGTTCGAGAGAAAGAGAGAGAGAGAGAGAGAGAGAGAGAGAGAGAGAGAGAGAGAGAGAGAGAGAGAGAGAGAGAGAGAGAGAGAGAGAGAGAGAGAGAGAGAGAGAGAGAGAGAGAGAGAGAGAGAGAGAGCAATTTTCAATAAGATTGAGAAATAAGCAGATAATAGATAGATAGATAGATAGATAGATAGATAGAGAGAGAGAGAGAGAGAGAGAGAGAGAGAGAGAGAGAGAGAGAGAGAGAGAGAGAGAGAGAGAGAGAGAGAGAGAGAGAGAGAGAGAGAGAGAGAGAGAGAGAGAGAGAGAGAGAGAGAGAAATGCAGTTTTCAATAAGAAAGGGAAATAGATAGATAGATATCTAGAGAGAGAGAGAGAGAGAGAGAGAGAGAGAGAGAGAGAGAGAGAGAGAGAGAGGAGAGAGAGAGAGAGAGAGAGAGAGAGAGAGAGAGAGAGAGAGAGAGAGAGAAATGGGGGAAAGGAGGTTTCCAATACCGGATTTGTCTTGGCAGGCTATCGAACGGTTTCAAATTTCGAACTGGAATAACGAGGTCTGGATTTCTTATTCAGGTGACGTGATTAGAAACCCAACAGAAAACAGCTGCTGTCTCGAAGCAAATCTGCAGTATACGTGAAACCCAACTGAAGAAAAGTATTCCTTTTGTCTTGGCCTACAATGACTCATTTAGTTATGAAAAAGCGTCTATCAGCACCTGAAATTCCCTTTGTTAAGATTAACATATAGTGACAGTCAATAGTATGGAATAATTGTGTCGTTTCCCCTTGTGTTGGAATCTCTCGCATTGACTCTGTGTATTACACCCTTTATGTTAACTTAAAAACACTGATATTAATCTAAAACTATTTTTATTTTAATAAGAAGTGTGTACGTACTTCCCTCAATGTAGAAATCTCTACCTGCTTACTTTTTCATTCTTATGCGAATAGCCATGTTGTTTGCCATCGATTCATGAAACATTTCAAAGAGAATGAGGTCAGAGAGAGTATTATCGTGAGAAAAAAATTATATATATATATATATATATATATATATATATATATATATATATATATATATATAAGAACATAAATTTTCTGGAAATTCGAAAAATATTCTTGAATTCGCCAAAAGGTACATATGATATATGTGTTAGAGCAGCAGAAAAAGGATTTATACATATTACAAAAACATTGTATGCCTACCTACCCACCTAAACCCGCCACCCACCCACCCACCTACCTACCTACATACATACATACATACATAAGAGGACCTAAGGTCAATCTTACAACGATGCAGTTTAAAACTTACCCATATTTATAAAAATACTCCATTGTCTTTGTATCAAACAAGACAGAATTTATAAAGTTACATATGACATCTTTCATTTTCATACCATATAAAAAATAAAATTCATATAATTTTATTTTTCACACATACACGGAGATGAAATTCATGTCTGTAATTGTAATTAACCGTTACTGATAACCAAGTTATAGATAATTAATTAACCTAATTCATCAAATCTGCAAACCGTCCTAGCCCTTGGTAGAAAAGGGAGTCCGTGACGTAAAACAGGAACATCAAAGAGTAAACCAAAACAGTGCTTTCAAACCCCGTAGAGTTGTTAACTTTCACAACAAATTGAAGATGGATCGTTTTGTGTTATAATCAATCCCCTCTCGAAATGGGGGGTGGACACAACAAAGTTGAAAATGGGGATCAAGCCTAGATACGTCCTTCCTAACCCTTCAGTGGGATGAACCTGCATTAGTTGCTTTCCCGACTCACGCTTTCTACCAATGAGCTATCGCGGCCCGGGCAAAACAACTGAAAAAAATCGCATTAAATCCAAGCAAATTTTTTGATTACAAGTATCTGTGATACCATATCAAGAGACAGAAAAATATTATTTAAAATAAATTTCTAATTTTTTTATATTTTCTTGTATCATACAAATAATATAGAAATTTATGATTATTTCAGAGTAACTTGCGTAATTGTTCAAAGCTTTAAAACATTAAATATCAGAAGAAGAATAAATACTAAAGGATTGCAGATCACAACGAAACAAAAAAACAAAGACAGTTAATGAAAGAGAATATAGCAAACAAAAGTGATATTTAAATCCACAAATTCAAGAAACGCCGAGAGATAGATAGCTACATAGATAGATAGATAGAGATAGATAGATAGAGAGAGAGAGAGAGAGAGAGAGAGAGAGAGAGAGAGAGAGAGAGAGAGAGAGAGAGAGAGAGAGAGAGAGAGAGAGAGAGAGAGAGAGAGAGAGAGAGAGAGAGAGAGAGAGAGAGAGAGGTCATAGGGGAACAGGAAGAGGCCAGTGGTAGAAGAGACATAGTGGGAGAAAGGGGGAGGTGAAGAATGAGTAAGCAGTCTCGGGTAGTATGAGGTGGGTGAGGTGGTGTGGAGAGGCTGAAAGAGGCTCCATTGCTATGTTAAGTCTAGAGACGTATCCAGCCTACTACTTGGGTTACATCAACGCATACTCCTCCAACTTTTCTACCTCGTCCTCGAAGCCCTCAAATACCTCTACAGGTAATACTATTCACTGCAGTAGGTACTAAAGGGCAACCGTATACCCCTTTCGAGTGTTCAACTTGCGGCGTGTCCTTGAGAACATTCAAAAAGTGCTGGGCCTTTCATCGTCAGGATAATATGACTGCCCATCTCTGCATTACCACCTACAGGAGTCCTAATAATGAGGTCCTAAAACTTGAGGTATGTATTAATTTCACTCATCTAAGGACACAGACATACGGTTTTGATATATAATATAATTTTATCCTTGCTTTTGCTGGAAGCACTCTAGGAGATATCAAAATTCTACATTGGAAGATAATATTTAACCTTTCTTTTATATATATATATATATATATATATATATATATATATATATATATATATATATATATATATATATATATATATATATATATATATATATATATATATATATATATATATATATATATATATATAAAGTTTTAGTTTAGTTTACTCAAATACCTAAAATAATGTCATACGTAACACAGTCACCCTATCACATATGTACTTTCAATACAAAACGTAGTCCTAATTTGCTCTCAAATGTGCTTTCTAAACTGACATCTATTATTATTATTATTATTATTATTATTATTATTATTATTATTAAAGGAAATGAGAACAGACATAAGGTATAAATGAAAAAGAGAAGCCTCCAGCAAAATAAATAGCCAACTTACTAAAAAAAAGTGACTAATTAAAGAAATATATAAACAGGCAGACAGACAGATGGCTAGATAGGTAGATAAATTGATAGATAGAAAAATAAATAAATAAATAGATAAATAAACAAATAGATAGGTAAATAAATGCATAAAATTACTGATAATGAAAACTGTATCAGCATAAAAATAAAAATATTTTTAGGGGATTCTATTTGGTAGCAATTCTGGCGTATTCCTCTCCCTTCACATCTAACAAGTCACAACAATCCCATCTCTTTTTATTTTCTCCTTTTCTTGGTGCCTGGGCCTGATGAGGACAATTTTATTTGCCCGTCCCGGTGTCACAAAATATATATATATATTTTTTTTTAAATAAGAAATTGTTGCAGGCTCTTTCGAAATGACCCCGTTATCAACCTATTCAAAACAAAGAAATTCAAGAAATCTTAGGCCTAATCTTCGACATTTTTGTAATTTGTGTATCGAGTAACTTTTTTTTTTAAAGATTTTAAACGGACTCCGTATCATATAACTTTCCTCGCCAAGTAGATATTAATCATAAAAAAGCCTAGATAAAAAGTTAGTATTATGGCAATTTTTTTCTCTCAACTAGGATTTTTTTCTCTCTCAACTAGGCCTACTTTCCCTCCCTGGTAATATTCTCCTCAAAACCTGGCGAAAGTAGCCGGTAAATTTTTACAATGGCACAACTCAATATGGAGGTGAAATAAATTTTTTTTCCTAAGGTTTTGATTGTTTTTTTGAATGAATATGACCTTGAAAAGCAAACCTAACCTTACCTAACCTAAAGAATAGTATATAATGACAGTTTCCAAAGTCACATTCATTAAATAAAAAAAAATAAAAAAACCGGGGAAAATTTCGCAATTTAATATTGTTAAGTTAGGTTAGGTTTGGCTAACATTCCTTTTTCAAGAGTTTCCAAATTCATAGTTATTCAAAACACATAAATAGCTGTAAAATTAATTTTCAGTTCCAAATTGAGACGGGTGCAATTATACAAATTTGATCTTGTCTCGTTAACAATACAAAAATCACAAGAAAATAGTGAAAAGTAATTAGTAAAACACAAGAAAAAAAAAACTAACAACAACTAAAGTTGTATAAATATTTGATTTGAAAAATCGTTCACAGGATATTAAGTCCAGTTGGGCTATGTACTCATTTTAATTGCCTAAAATTCGTTAAAAACCGTCAATATTACACTCTATTTCAACACAAAACATATTCCATTTATATCTAATAACTGCTTAAATTACGTTCAATCGCAATTTTATGATCAATTTCGTTATATTTTGACACTTAAAACACCAACAAACACGACATACTTATTTCTATATAAACAAATCTCTTTTAATGTTATGCCTTTGTAGTCTTGCATGCTAAGATGTTCCAGCCTTTATAACGTGTTCATCTATATTATTATTATTATTATTATTATTATTATTATTATTATTATTATTATTATTATTATTATTATTATTATTATTCCTGTTGTTGCTATTGTTGTATAACCAATGTCAGAATCTATTTAGAGTCGAAATTTCGATTAGTTTTGAGAGAGAGAGAGAGAGAGAGAGAGAGAGAGAGAGAGAGAGAGAGAGAGAGAGAGAGAGAGAGAGAGAGAGCTCTCGTTTTTAGTATTATCCTGACGAGTTGAGAGAGAGAGAGAGAGAGAGAGAGAGAGAGAGAGAGAGAGAGAGAGAGAGAGAGAGAGAGAGAGAGAGAGAGAGAGAGAGAGACCTCTCGGTTTTGGTTTTATCCTGACGAGTTCTTACTTTTAGTTGTTACGGCCTTGTCATACGCTTAAACTACCCCCTCCCCCACCTTTCATAACCTTTCTATTTCACGACCGGCTACTTTGGTCTGATTTTGGTGTTCATTTCTTGTAATTTTGTCGTACTTGATAATATTTTTTTTATTTTTTGAGAAGGAGAGCTTTACATGAAAGAAATATAGTTCATCTTTTCAATGTGAAAATACGATATGTTGATGGTGGTTTTGAGTCTCCGATAACTTTAACTTCTAAGTAAGAAGCTGTAGTAATGCGACGGCCACGCTGAGTTGGCGATACGAGAATGAGAGATGAAAAAGGGCAGGAAGAAAAGAAGGCAGAGGAAGAAAAAAGTTACAAAGAAGAAGAAGAGAATAAGGCAAAGGAAGGGGAAGGTGAAAAAATAATAAGATAGGGAGGAAGACCCTATACCTACCCCACAAGTAATATTACCTGGATATACGTCGTATTTAAGGCTACAAAAGGCATGTATAAGTTTACCTCGACCAACAAGAAGCAAGTTCTAGAAGGGTAAACCCTTTTTCTCTTGGCTAAGCAAAGTTTTATTAACCCTCAAAATAGTATAACTCTTGCTCTCCGCCCAGTTCCTGTCATAACGTCATAGGGACTTGCAGACTAGTGAACAGAAATTTTCTAAGTGTTTCAATTATAAAGTGATAGATTAATTTGTGCATAGCCCCAAGTTAATCTTATGAGGAATGCTGTTGATACAATAATTAGCTAATAGTGAAAATTTACATGATAGACAATCTATATTTTGTGGTGATGAATTTATTTACGTTATCTGCTGTCGAGTAACGAAAGACGTCAATGCAATGGTTTTATAAAACTATATTAAGAAAAGTTGAAATTACGAATTGATTAAGTAATATTACAATTTAAATACGTTATATTGATGTTTTACGAATTTACAAAGTGCAGTTGAGATTATTGTCATCATTCAGTGCATCTGCAATGGTGGGTTTTGACCCGCTCCACCCACAAATGGGTACCTGTCCCCTCCTCTCTTACCTTGAGGAATATCGTGTGAAAATAACAAAAGATCTTTGAAAGGAAAGTTAAAGAAACAAGTAAATAGATAAATAAATCAATAAAACAAGGAAATTTTGTGACAGACGAGATAATAAGTGTTTTACATTGGTAAAAAAAAGTTTACAATGGCGATAAGTTTACACGTAAGGAGTTTTAGTCCATTGAAAAGGGCACCTATTTTACAGGTGGGTTAATCAACAGCAGGCGACGTGGCACTGATGCCAATCCTCATTGCTTTTCGTTTGAGGCACCACGTCATCTTAGAGTTTAATTCCTTATTTGAATAACATATTTTCTTCTATCTTAACCAGTCACACTTAGTATCACACCAAAGTTAATATATATGATCTTCGTCACTTCGCCTGGCGGCCATTGAAATTTTGCAGCAGTGGCGCCTCTGGTGGTTGGGTGGGAAGTGAGCATCACGCCTCTTGCTGGTAGTGGAGTGATGGAGTTCATATGTGTTAGTTATAGTTTTGTTGAGAGATTCAGAATTAAGAGACGATGATGTAATGATTGCCTATTTCAAAACCTGTATAATGGGCTTCTCGGTCTGATTTATAAATTGATATTACGATTAATGGTCTCACGCATTTGTTAATAAAGTTTTCTTTGGAGGGGTTCATATATACTACATAGACAATATAAAATGAAATTGCATTGTACTTGTATATAAATATGTACACGATCACGTATTAAGCATTGTGGGCCGTACTTAAATGCATACTGAACTTTAAGACGAAATTGTATACATGTGTATGAGATACTCTTCCTTTCATATTCACGACAGAGGTCTACTTTAAACTAAAGTTTGATCACAATAATTCTTGTGTACAACTTTTTGTTCGTATATACTAGAAGACTTTAAAACAAAATTTCATTGTATTTATTGCTATACGAAATGGCTACCAACACACATTCATAATTTGGTACATAATGAGATCAGATATAAGAAAATGTACTTCATCCTGCAATATTTTTTTGGGTGAAAGATTTTTATATATATCATTATTTTATTAATTCATTTATTATATATATCAGTGCATAACTTGGAAAATAATAATTTTTAAAAGGCAAAACTATTCAGCTTTCCATTTAGCTAATAGAACATAATAACTAACATACACGAACTTCGTCGCTCTACTACAAGCAGAAGATGTGACTCTGGTGTCCCACCCGACCACTAGAGGCGCCACTGAATCAGAATTTTACTGTCCCTTGAGGCAGTGATGGAGGTCCTCTGTATGAGCTCTGGTATGCTGTTAAGTGTGACTATTTAAGCCACTGTCACTGCCATGTTGGGCATTAAAATTCTAATGCAATGGAATCTTTAGTAGTGGGTGGAGTACCAGAGCCATCTCGTCTTCTGGAAATGAAGTTGCCAGAGCTCTTCATATATTATCTTTGATAACAGCAGCGATTTCATTGCCTCCCATGTCGCAAAAATTACCTTCATTAGTCTTCAAAGTACTGTGGCTATACTGACTACATTCTATGGTCCTTCCTTCCTCTTTCCTATAGTGTAATGCTACCGTGGTTGGCTATATGGACTTGGGGGTTAACCTGCGCTTCATTGAAGATGGCCTACCTACAGGTCAGAAGCAGGTTGGTGATGTTTGTGCATCTCTAAACCTACCTGTAGATGTTTCGTCATAGCTTATACATCATCATTTTTTTTATTGTTTTGCCTATGTGGCAGCTATATTGAAGTGATGTTTGGTCTGTGTGACAATGTTTTTTCTCTTTTGTATGATTTGAATTGTTCTTCATTGTGACCAAAAGATGCCATTTTGCATTTTGAGTGAATTGATGTATTAGAACGTGTTACCTTTTTTTTTTTTTTACTATATAATCATTATTACTATGGGAAGCCACGTTACACACTGAGTGAACTGGCATCTTGCTAAATATTTTTAGCAACTATTTATCATCAGTACAATGTGGCTATGCGTAGTCGCCATGGCTCAAGCGGTAGCGTCTGCGACTCTGAGGCGTCAGGTCGAAGGTTTGCGCCCCGTCATGGTCTGAGGTTAGCAAGGGCATACACTCAGGGTAACGATTACATCTGCCAAAGCAAGTCCTTAGCAAGAAGACAACCTTCCTAGCCCTTGGTAGAAAAGGGCGTCCGTGACGTAAAACCGGAACAAAAACAATGTGGCTATACGACACCATGTTGCTTTTCGTTTTCTCGTTTACATCTATATATTTGTTTCCATAAATGTGTCACGAGTTTAACTATAAAATATCAACTTTTGTCATATTTTATTAAGCCGGAAAATGATACCGGTTTATTCCATGTTCGTGGTATTAAGAAGATAATTTGACTGAGAAGCAATGATTTTTCACTTACAACTCTGTTCCTCTTTCTTCTTCTTCTTAGAGTTGAGCAGGAGTTCTGAAACTGCTCTCTCTCTCTCTCTCTCTCTCTCTCTCTCTCTCTCTCTCTCTCTCTCTCTCTCTCTCTCTCTCTCTCTCTCTCTCTCTCTCTCCTCTCTCTCTCTCTCTCTCTCTCTCTCCTCTCTCTCTCTCTCATACTTTGTATCATTAGTAACATTACCATTTTTATCACAATAAGTGCTGGAACCGAAGCCATATTTTCCAGTCTATTCTTATAGGGTATTGGAATACATATAATGACGTCATGTTGTTTTGTTTACGTAAGACTCTGCGCAGGAGATAAAAGGTGTTAGATTTCCTATGGCCTTTTTTTTCATGAGATTACCGAAATCAGATCTGAGTATATTTTTTGTAATAGCATGCTAGTGTGGCTTGTTCCTACGGCTTTGTATATTAATTTCTAAAGTTTTTATTTATTTATTTATTTATTTATTTATTTATTTAGTTATTTATTCATCTATTTTTGGTTATGCTATGATATCTTTTGAAATGTTTTCATCACACTTCACATCTCTCTTTTCCATGTTTTTATGATCCCCAATTCATTCAAATCCTAGTTTTCCCCTCTTCCTTGATGACACTCTCTGTAGTCACCGTGGCTCAAGAGGTAGCGTCCGCGACTCTGAGGCGTCAGGTCGAGGGATCGCGCCCTATCACGGTCTGAGGTAGGCAAGGGCATGCACTCAGGGTAACGATTACATCTGCCAAAACAAGTCCTTCGCAAGAAGGCAACTGTCCTAGCCCTTGGTAGAAAAGGGAGTCCGTGACGTAAAACCGGAACAACAACAACAACTTGATGGCACTCTCTATGGGCTAAGAAAGTGCAATCGATGCCATTATTTTCCCCTCCCACTATTTCATCCCAAATTTTTTTTGATGGGAATGAAGCCTTGTTGTGCAAGCTTTCGAAACCAATCATTCATTGTCAGGCATATAGATAAACACTGATGAAAGAAATTTAGTTTAGGAAAAAGAATGGTTCAAAGGAACTTCCTTCACAAGGACCAGAATGCAATATTCCAAACATGAGTCCTAATACATACATTTACATATGAACTCTACATAGGTTCATTTTCATAATTGCACTCACTTTTACTGACTGAAAGAGTTAGTTTTACAACAACTCGAATACAGAGGAACAAAAGTGAGGCATGTTAGTTATAAAAATATTCCTTCTTGGGTTCGAGAAAGTTGGTAGAGGAGAATGATTTGAAATAGGTGGCTTCAGGATATGATGTCATACCTTTAACTCCCTCAATAATGTAGCATAAACTGTATTTTATTTGATTTAGCAGGAGTAATCATAATCTGCATTTGTAAAACCAGTATACTGATGGAATTAAAAACATTTATAACACTTTGAAAAATGTAATAAGCTGACTGCCAGTGAATCAGAAACATAGTGGAAGTTGAAAAACTATTTTTTATTTTAGTGGTTGTTGTTATACTAATGAACCCTGAGGCAGTCTGGTTTGATCAGTAACATCAAGCCATGTTTTCTTTTTCATGTTCAACCACGTAGACACGTGTTCTGGGAAAGAGTTGCACCTAAACCTAGATCCAGTTTCTTTTTACTAATCATTTATTTTGCTCCTGTATTCATACAACACATAAATTTATCTTAATACTCTTTATGGTTTTTATTACTTTAATATTTGTTGAAATATCACGACCATTTGTTACCTAATTTTGTTTCCTGGAGTAAATAAGTATTTTAATATATTTCTCTCTCTCTTTCAGCTATGTTTTGTGGGCCAAGACTGTCAGAGAATTCCCAGTATTCTGGGTGCCACATATGGTCTACAAACCAAGAGACTTGACTTGTCCTATAACGCTATCAGGTAGTATACTAGTTGGTTTTACCAGTCAAACTTACATAGCTTATTTGAATTTATGGTTGCTTTAAAAAAAAATCCCAAGAGAACCATTGCGCCAAATATAGCACCTATCACTGCCTTTAACAAAACTGAGTATCATACACATCTGGATGTTGTGAAGCTATTTGTGCATACAAAACTTACCCATTTATTGAATGTAAATATTTAACTGGTGGCAGCGGTGGGATATGAACTCATGTATTTTTAATTCAAGGTTTACCTGAAGTCATTAATTTATTAAGCTCCCTCACATGATATGCTTAAGGCACATCAAAACACCATAGATAATTATAATGAAATATAAGCTTTTTAGTGATTGTAGCAGTCCTTAAAATGTATATTCCATTGCAGATCACTAGAGGGTCTTGAAAAATTTCCACACTTAGAAGAGCTCATTTTAGATAATAACTTCATTGATGACAGTGTGACACTTCCACGATTAGACACCCTACAAACATTGTCACTCAATAAAAACAAGGTAAGTAAAACAAAGAAAAAATCAAAGAAAAACAAGGTCAAAAAGTAAAGAAAAAGAACTTTAAAGATCTTTTCCATTAGGAGAAATAACGAATGGAAATATTTAATGATTGTATTTTACATTTGATTCCAATGCATCTAGTGTTTTAAAAGCTCAATTCCTCTGGTTGTAAATTGAACTAAAGTCATTTATAAAATAATTTTCTCTATTATAATAAGGCCTTTTTGCCAACTGCAATATGGTTGTATCTTTGTAATTATATATTAACTATCACTGTAATCCCAAACTAGAGTGAATATGAAATAAGAACATTTTTTTTTTCAAGATCTCCAATTTAGACAAATTCCTGGACCAAGTCAGTGAGATGTTCCCACAATTGCGCTATCTCAGTCTGTTAGGAAACGAAGCGTGTCCTAACCAACTTTCGTCATTAGAAAAAGATGAAAAAGACTACAGAAGATACAGGTGAGAAGGAAAGTTATTATTGTCCATTCTTATGATAGTAACTGGTATGTATGTATCTATGCATCAATATTATTTTAGATGAAGAATTTTGAATCATCCCAAGAAGATGAATTATATATATTTCTTGTTTTATTTTCAATTATATAGTGAGAATATTTAACTATTTATATGTAATGTAATTAAGGTTATAAATGATCAAAATGTCAGATTCTTGTAAAAAAAAAATGATCTATGATAGTGACTAATATTCTTAAAACTCTAAGTTCATGCATCTCTATATCAAATAAACTCCTTAATGAGAAATCAACAGCCGGTAGATCAAATATATTCTAATTACTTTAAAACATAATGATACTTATCTTTCTTAAATTACAGACATTTAGCCTTTTCTATGGTTGTCCTACATATTAGATTTCACTTAGGTTCACCAGCTTTCAACCACAATAGCCTTGTGCTAGCTAGACCTAGTTTAATTGTATTAGGTTTTGTTTAAAAAAGTACATTCTATATCTTCTTTTATGTGAAATATATTCACTGTGATAAGTGTTTATATTCTATTTATATTTTATATCAATGAGTTGTGAAGCTAGCACCAAACTGTATGCTAGAGTTTCTGTATGATTATGACAGTGTTATTGTTTTGAGTAAGAACTCCAAATAAAGTACAGTTTACTCATGTGATTATTATTTAACCCATTTTATACTTATCTTCCTCATGCCAATAACCGGACACTTTATTAATGGCTCGGATGGTACCTCCTTGCGAAGCACTTTGATTTGATAACTGCCACCGTTACCTAAGTGAATGCCCTTTCTAGCCTCAAACTGTAACGGGCCGCAAACCCACGACCTGACAAATCAAAGTCACAAGTGTTACCGCTAGGCCACGGTGGCCTCTAGTAACCGAATGCACTGAAAAGTTATATATTGTGATTTATCTTATTTGTATTTCAGATTGTATGTGTTGCATCGCTTACAGGGGTTAAGATTTCTCGATTCGACGCCAGTCCGTAAAAGCGAAGTCCGGGAAGCCAGAAAACGTGGAGCTCTTATGAAAACTGCCAGGCCTACATCACCTCTCTCTACTCAAACCTCAGTAAAAACATAATTCTTTTTTTATGTAAATATTAGAAATTTTGAACTTTTTATTCACTTAATTACTTCATTTTACTATCAATGCAGTGACCGTTAAAATCTGCATATATAAGATATGTGCATTTTTACATTAAAAGACTTTCAATTTGTCCTGCAAGTGTTAGAAATTGGTTTAACGCATCACTTGCTGGAAGCAGACCAATTGTTTTTAAGCTCACACTCAAGTGTTTTAAGTTCTTGATTCAACAAATGCAACTACTCTGCAAAGGAAGAATAAAATTATGTTCTCAATTACTTATTTTTTAATGTAATACAGACCATTTGCTTTAATTATTCATCTTAAGACCATATCTACTTCTTTTCTGCTCTCTAGAACAATTTACAGACTTTCTAACCAGTCATAGGGCAAAATATCACCAGGGAAGCACGAAGCATTTTCCTTGATTGAATGTTTATATATTTTCAGAATGTAGAGGCCGACAACCACAATGGCCCAACGAAGAAAGAGCACCAGCAGAAAACCAATACGCCAGAACCCAAGAATCATTCCCAAAATGGATCAGCTGTTAAGAGAGGGGACTCTCCAGATTCATCACAGACACAGCCATCTCATACAAGTAAGGCAACTCAAGATAAAATGTTTTCCTTTGCTTTTTAAATGATGTTGAGAAACTCTTGGAAGTGCTACATACTCTTATTTCTTTAATCATTGAAGTTTTAAATGCCCCCAGGTCATGATCATATATTAACTAAAAGGTCTACATATATCACGTATATTCCTTAGTATTGTTGCTTAAGTACTGTGTAATCTCAGTGCCTCAATGTTTGAAGTTCTGATCATATAGGTCATATACCTTGTCAATTTTGTAAAAAAAAATGTACAACTACCTACAAATCTATCCATGAACATATGAATATATGGCTATGTAAATATGAAATTAAATACAAAGATCCCATTCTCTGCTTCTCCTTTAATAGGTACCTATGGAGTATGTCGTTATCGATATGTGGGAAATCATTCGGAAGGAAATAGGTTTATCAACAATGAACACCTATGAGATATGAATGTACTGTGGTGACTTCAGCCATTTCCAAGATGAACTGAAATTCATTAGAGATATGAATATATAAGTGCCTTCAGGGTATCTGAGTGCATCATGTTACAAACTGCCTGTTGTTGCCTGGAAGGCTAAGACAAATCACATTGTTTTGACCTATGTTGGAGATATATTACTTAACTTTTCAATAACATGCTTTCATGAGGATATATCATGACATAGGGCTTCACAACTTATGGTCACTTCTTGTTCAGCAGTGACTGTTTATGATAAGGAAGGGCTGCAGTTGAAGAAGTAGCTTGGTATTATGTAAAGATGAGGAGATATCTGTAACTAGATCATGTTTACTTTTTTGTTTATTATTATTATTCTTATTAACTTGTGGTATAGAGGTTAGGGAGTTATTTGTATATCATATCATTGATACTTGTTATATATTAGTATTGCTTTATATTAATCTTACTAAGAGTAGAATGGATGACAGCAGTAATATCAGGGACACCATAATACCTAAAAATCATGCTTTTTGTGGAATATGCCAAAGTACAAGGCACCATCCAGGATATACACCAACTGGAGATCTGATTTTCTCTCAAGCTGTGATAAGAGAGGGAGTCAGAGCTTCAATTACTAAACTGAAAAGCAATTAAAGCTCAAACTCTTAATACACAACCTGTCAAATTATGCCAGTGCCTAAAAAAACTTCTTTGTGTGGGATGCCTTCAGTAATGTTTATTATATCCTTTTTTTATTGATAGGTAAAATTATATTGCTGATGCATAAATATAATTAAAGTCTAGAAAATATTTATTATTTGATAAATCTAGTAATGAATTATCTACACTCATCACTCAAGACTCTTTAGTTATTCATTTAACCTTCTGATTTTTTTTTAAATTTAGAATCACATTCTTTTTAATTTTTTTTTTAACTCCAGAACAAGGCTTTTGTTTTCTCTTTTAACGAATTCTTACTGTAGAACCTCATATGGCTAGCATGTGCTCCTTGGCTAAGATTTCAAAACAGGCTGAAGTTCTCATTTCACTGACAGTAGTCAATATCTATGATACAATTCGAAGGGAGTATAAAGAATGATACTCATGAGTGAAGCCTTTATAGCTTCCTCCCTGAAAATAATATTGTTATCCATATGCTTAATATGTATTTTAAATTATAACAGCACAAGTATTTTGAAATATACATTATTACACTAGTGTAAGTTTTTCATATATTCTGATGAAATTGTAACAGAATGGATTTTGCAATGAAAGCGTCCATTCTGATGTACAGCTGTAAGATAAGTTAATTACATCTTATATGAAAAAATGTTGCCTTCGTTAGAAGATTTCTTAATTAAAGATAATAGAAATATATAAGAGTTTCTCATTTACATCCCCCCCTTGTAATAATAATAATAATAATAATAATAATAATAATAAAAATAATAATAATAATAATAATAATAATAATAATAATAATAATAATAATAATAATAATAATAATAATAATAATAATAATAATAATAATAATAATAAAATAATGGAAACAGAAACCCATTGTAGAGTTTTTTGTGATTAATAAATAATTACATAAAATCAAGGTTTCATTTTCCACTGAAAGAATTGTTAAGATTCCAATGAATTATCTTGTTAAAAAATTATACTCCTACTGTCTGCTTGGTATTGCTGCTTGTTACAAAGAGAAGGCCTTGGCTCTTTCTCTCTATCGCCTGCAGGTAAGGTTTCGCAGACCTCAGGTCTCAAAGGATTATCTCTTGCCAGAGATCTATCCCTTGGTTGGGGGTATATTATAAGCCCCGCCCCCACCACCATCCCCCCACTCATTAAAAGGAGTCTGAGTGTTATCAATTATTCATTATTCTATGCAAATTTAATCTTATCTTGCCTTTCAATATTTTTCTAAAATAGAAGTCCTCACATGTCAACATTTATTCCCTCTAAATGTACTTATAGAATGTATCAAAACACACCTTCTACTACCCTTCTAACTCTAGTTATACTCCTATGATACACTATTCTACAGCTATAGAATTTTATGTTATTAGCTGCCTACTACACTAATTACTAATCCCAAATTACATTTTTTTTATATTCTACAAGTATATCACTAATTTCCCTACCCGTTTCTCTAATATATACCTGACGACATTCTACCTTGCATAGATTGTCCTCAGGTTATCACCATATATTCTAATAGCATGTCTTTGCTTTTATCTTCTTGTCATTTTCATATTTCCCATTTTCTCAACCTCTTTTATTTCCTTGGATGTGAGAGTTATTTACTTTTCCATGAGTTTAGATGTTGCATTGCACCAATATCCCTCTCCATTTTCTCTAAATTTACTGTTGCTTTGCAATATCTTTAATCTCCTTCAATATACTCTTGATATATATTGCTTTATATTCTTCAAGTCTTGACTCCTTAGTGGAAACTACTCTTGCACGTGTCTGTGTGCTTTCTCGCCAATAGAAAAACTAAAGAAGAAGAATTTGTTTATGGTTGAATATATTGCAAGTTTCTACTGTACAAAAGTAAAAATGCAATTTATGCTGTTATTATAGTCTTTCCTGTAGAAATGAAGGAAAATATTAAATATTCGAAGGATGAATTTTGTAATAAATCTTATTTTGAAGGCTAAATTTATCCTTAATATCTCATAATTAAGCATATGACCCCATAAACAACCCCAATCAAGAATGTTATTTATGATCTTTACACGATAACGTTTGATCAAATTATAAGTTTTATCGCTTTATGCACGCATAATGGCTACTGAGGATGAAGGTGGGCAGATGTCAGATGAAGAGTACTTGATATTTAGGGCAAAAGATGCCCAAACTAAGGATCCATGTGCGGCAAAATGCTGGATGATTACTGCTCAAGCCCTTTTTCCAAAGAATTTTGGTATTCAGGTAGGGTCATCTCTTCCGTACCCTAGAGAATTTTACATCTCTCTCTTTACTCTAGAGTACATGGATTTTTTTTTCTAAAAAAAAATGCATATATTAATATTCTACCCACTCGAGAGGTCTTGATAAGACAACAGATCAGTAGTAACTGAATTGCACTTAATATTAAATTCAAAATGTAAATGGAATATTAATAAAAGATCAGTTGTTTATATGACGTTCCTTGAAAAAAAAATACTTTTTTGCACTACTATATGGAAAAAAATATGTACTTCGATTTGCTGATGTTAGTTAAATTAATTCACCGCGAGTTACGAAACGAGTTGATAACTGAATTTTTTGTCTATTAGTTGCATACTGCCAAAAGTTGCACTGCAAATAGTGCCAAGTAACAAAACCAGCCTTTGTTCAGACACGAGACAGAAGCAGTTTGAATGTCGAATTACTCAGAACTTGACATTTAATATACGTAATTTATCCTGAACAACAACCACGGCACTGAAAACCAACGTGACACAACCAGGTCCCTAACCAGTGATAAACTCCCTATATAAATCGGTAACAAATCTCAAGATGTCCTATATGGCCCTCTGATGAGTTGTTTTCGCTGTTTTTTTCAGTGTTTTTGTGTTTTTATTTACTCCATTGGGGGTGTGGAAGTAAACTATTAAAAAAAATAATAATTTTGCTGTTATTATTGTCCTTTTTTTTACTTCATTTTGGCTACTATCCTTGTACTCTTTATAAGAGAAACACTTTATTTGAGTTGGCAAATGTGTTGACATTGAAAAGAACAATACAGTATAGATTACCGGTACACTTCTTTTTTATATGTTTTGTGAAATAACCGTTTTGAGCATCAGGTTGCTTAAAGTTCCTTCAGATATTATATGAATTCCTTATCTATATGCACTTGGTCGGTTAGTTAACTGTGAAATTTATACCCATTATTAGTTTGGATGCTGAAGTAGAAAAAAAAGAATAATGATTGTCAGTGTGGAATGAACGATTTGAACAATTTTCGTGTAATACACCTATCCTATAATCTAAAGATAATGGGGAATCCCCAGAGTGAAACTGGAGTATTTGGGTGACAGAAAACATAGTCTGTTGGAAATCCAGAGGTGCATCATACTTTAACTTACCTAACATAAGGTATCTTGTACTGGACTCACCCTATGCCAGTTTATAGAACATTATTTTGCCTTTGCAACGATTTCAGCATAGAGAAAACGTTTTTAGAATTGGTGAACTGGATAGAAATATCAGCATAATTTCTATTTCTGGTATAAAATTATTGGAGAGGAGTTTGTAGGTTACCCATGTCCCTATCAGGCTGTATGGTTATTACCCTCTTCAGTGTTTTGGAATATTGAACAGTGATGCCTATTTTATCACCATTTTTTTTTTTTATTTGATTATATTTATTTACTTTTCCAGTCTTTCTACATTTTCTACATTATGAGTTTTCGCCAAATTTAGGTATTATTTTAGGGGATAATGCAAGAAGTTTAACACACTACCGTAACCACTCAGGCAAATAAGGTACATCTTTTAGAAAACCCTAATTTTTCCCATGTAGTTAAATACCAAATAACAAACTGTCTCTTTTTATTCGTTTATACCAGTTTGAGGTCTACCAGATTGAGAAAGCCGCTAAAAATGTGAAAGAAGCAGCAAAATGTCTTGGAGTTTTGTAAGTACACTACTTCATACACTTGCTTATAGTTTACAAAATATCAGACAGTGTATATTTGTTTCATTGCAGAGCTACAAAGTTCCTGTGTTACTTGCTAGAATATGTACATATTCAGAGTTTGTAAATTTTAGACTCGTTTTGTCAGAATACAAAGCTGGAAATCTTTGATTATTATTATAAATGAAATGTTGTACTATTAGGCTAATGGGGGACACACAGGAATCACTTAGAATCCAGGTCAAGATTAATTCCCTAGTGGAGGCCTTATGACATTAAAGCATATTTGATAAAGATAGTCCTTTAAAATTTTGACTTAAGTAAGACAGATTTGGGTTTTATTAATCATAATAGCTGAGGCACTGTTACCCATTATTCATTGCTTTTCTTAATGTTTATTTTTTGGTCAGGTTACGAGAATTCACATCAGAACCCCTTTTGTGGCGGGAAGTAGACACCATTATGGGTGCCTTAAGGCATAGCTCTCCAGATTCACAAGCAACATCTTTCTTAAATTTACTGTTCAATATGTTACCAAAAGGTATTTAAATATAAAGTCTGTTAATAGAGAATAAAAGATTGTAAATTCTTTCATGTAATAGATTATTTAAGCATATATTCAGTGTGATAGAGAAGTAAAGTATATAAAAGATTAGTTATAAGATTGTTTGATATATTACACTTTTATATCTTTCTCAAACTTTTGCTATGCATTATGCACTAGATCTTCGTATATGACTATAATTTTTATGTTCGTACATTTTCTCTCTTATTTTCAATAATATACACAAAATTATCTCCTGATAACATTAAAGTTCATTTTGAAATCTAGTGTTACAATATCTTAGTTTTCTTATAAGATTTATTTTGTTAGATGTCCAGTTAGGAATGGTGCTGTCAGCTGCCGAGCGCTCTCAGGATATGATGATGCGTTGCCGTCTTATGCTGTTGTTAACCACTACCTTCCCTGAAACAACAGCACATCATGGGGTATGTTATTGAAGAACTGTCTTCCTATATATTTAGATGATCATATTTTCTATTTGAGTCAGGTTTTTCTAATGTTTAAGTATGTATTACAGAAGGGAGACTTAGGCATACTTTTTCTATTATTATTCTGTGACAGTAAGCCGTCATGATTAAACTCAGTGTAGAATTTTCGTAAGGACTGCAATATTGTATTTTATTTTGCATTACAGCTAAAACTAGTGGATAGCCTGTTAGCCGCAGAGAAACATTGCTCCGGTCCAATAAATCCATTTCGGAGGATGTTGGGTAAGTTTATATTATTTTTTGTTATTTTAGAGCCACCATTTTTAATGAACCTATTGTAAGAAGCAACAGTTCACTGCATGATGGTATATACTATCTTTCTAATGGATTGAATTAGGTTTCACTTTAAAGTGGCAGCTTAATACTGGCCTCTATACCGAAGATTCTCACCCATTTACCCTGTGAATGACCTAAGCAGAGTGGTGGAGGAGAATTGTGGCTGCCTTTATCCCCAAGGAGCTAAGAGGAATGATATGGGTACAATTAGCTTCTGGTGAATGTGTGCTTTGACTCGGCCATCACCTTTATGAAGGAGATTGTAGCCAGTGTATATGTATGAATGTGATACTTTGTACTCCGTTTTAGCATAACATTCTATGCTCTGTTTTTGTGAATTGATATCATTAAAAGTAGTAAGAGTACTGTTATGCAAAGGGTGTCATCCTCCTTTGTGAGGTGGATGGCTGAGTAAAGGCATACATCCAATCATTTTTATTTCACGCAGTCCTAATACTGTACATCCATTTTTCACCTCACAAACATGCTATTGATCTCCTTCCTTCACTCCCTTATTCCACAGCTATGGACCTTCATAATTCCTTACAGAACTTTCGTATATGCCTTCATTCTTCATGGGAGGTAAACACGAAAGAGGATTTCCAATCCCCACGCCCTTCCCCATTCCATCGACTTTTATGACACACAGGGGAGCATATCAGTGGTATTCATGTACTTCACCCTAGGAGAAGGAAGAAATAGATGACAAGTATGAGAGTATGAACTCTGGGAAGAAGAATATGCTCAACTCCTCCCTTCTCTTATTTAGCTTCATATTGATAAATAAAAGAATGAAAAAGAAAGATAGGATATGAGAAGTTATTCCTACCAAAATCATTTTATTTTGGTTTTGGCCAACCCAGTGGAAGCTGTGAGGGGTGTCATGCGTGGGAAAAAGAATTAATAGTGAAATTGCTTCCACAGATCTATTGTCACAGTTATCACCCTGTAAACAAACTTTATGCATATCTAACTTTATAAAAGTAATTAGCATTTAGAATATTTTTATCTGTTATGTACTATGAAAAAATCGGACATGCATTATTAATATCGTCTTTCTGCAGTCTGTGAACTACTCCCTAGATTACTTCAGACAAGAGGGTTGGAAGTAAGACCTAAAACTTTGCACAATCTATTGTCAAGAGCTATTGAATTCTACATTGCTTATGTCACCACTCCTCCAAAAGTTATGCAGGTAAGAAACCTTTATATAATCTTAAAAATCTCCACTTGGAAGTACTCTTCTAGTAATTTTTTTACATATATACGTTTTATGTATTACGAATAGTCCCCATTTGGCTGTGGGCTCGAGAAGAGGCCATCTCCTCCATCATCGAGCATTTTACTAGTACGCTATGGTAGTCCATGTAAAGTTAAAGAACCCTGTAAATTTTTTGGTTAAAATAGGTGAGGTTACTCTTTTAGGTTTGCTACAGTTTTGACAACTTGCTAACATCATTGAGATATGGCATCTTGTTTGAAATGAATATCTTGTTTCATATTAATTTCACTTTCATTGCAGGGAGTCTTAGATGGGGACAGTAAAATAGAGGATCCCTGGCAACAGCTTTTCACAATTGTTCAGTTGATCGGATGGAATCTTGGATGGGATTTGTCCTCAGGATTTGTGAGCATTAGGTAAGCATTAGTTTATCATCTTCCTCAGTTAACCTACTGAAGAAACCTGAGAGTGTGAAGATACTGTTCACCATAGAATGCACACAACTATTGATTTGCTTTCTGAAACTGCTGAGTTAGCATGGGCTGATGCACATGGAGCATCACCAGATTCCCAAATGGTACTGCAGGGAAGAAGTTGTACGAGCTGTCATGGGGAGTTGAAATATGAATCTCTTTTTAGGAGGTGGGCAATGTGCCAATTACAAAGATGAAGTTTCCATGTCTAAATTATGGTGAGAGTTGTGTTTGTGCCATTTGCTGTATATTTCTTTAGAATTAGGATGGGAAAAAGTTATTATGGATGCAGTATGCTCTACCCTCAAAATGGCTCCTTAAATAAAAAAAAAACATGCTTATTTATTCTGATGATTTAGCACTCACTCTTAATTTTCGATTTATAGTTTGGGATATGACTCTGTGTGACTCTTGCGTGTTGTTATCTCTCATGTTTTTAGTCTCTGGATTTTGATTTTATATCCAAGTGAGTTTTTGGTGCAGCTGGTTTGGTACCGTCTGGTTTGGTGCTAAACTGAATTTAGTGACAATCCATTTGGCAATGAATGTTCTATTCCTAAGAAGATTTTTTATATTTTGGAAACCTAACCTATCCTAAACTAACTGTCTTTACGAATTCAATAACTGCAAAATGGCCGAACATAAATGTCGGCTCCCAAACAGCATCACCCAATCTTCCCATTCTGTAGATAATTGTAAATTTTTTTTGCTAGAGGATGCTATTTCTTCTGTTTCTTACAAGTTTTCATATTATTTTGCTTCTATATAATAAGTAAGAGAACAATTGTTTTTATCTTATTACAGTAACAGAGAATTAATTCTGCAAAGGATACAGAGCCTTGTTGAAGGAGGTGCTAGACTCGGTGGTCCTAAAGGAGAGGGCGGAGAAGATGTGCGTGAAGTCTTGTACACTACATTGACCATTTTCTTGCACTCGCTGATGGATTACACAAAACGATTATATCCTGATTTTAATGAGGGTAAAAACGACCTAACTTCTCCAGTCAGAGATTGTCTGTTTACAAATTCTTTACCTTTGTTGAAGTTCTAAGGAGATATGAAGTTTACTTGTTTATATGTAGATAAAAATTTTAATTCTGCTTGCAGGATAAATTGATTATACTTAATTCACAATGAATCATTATCTTAATTCAAAACCCATTAATAAAGTTTATTTTTATATTTTTCATTAATAAGTAGTCATTACTGAATTTATTAAAGAAGAAATTATTATTAACCTAACCTAACTGTTGGAATATTTCCTTAGCTAACTATATAATATTCCATCTTTCAGAGGGGAATCTAACAACCAGCCCCCCCATGACTCTTGTGGAAGCATTCCTATCTCCAGACATGGACAGAGAAGACTCCGTCATTGTTCCTCCCAAGCGCTCTCGACCTTCCCTCGATGAAGACCCAAACATTCCAGTGATCACTGTGAGTCGTCCAACCCAGAGTGCTCAAGGTACTCAGCCTGTGTCTGGATCTATGGTTGGGCTGAATGTCAGTGCTCCTACAGGTATTGCTGCTGGGGGATTGTCACAAGCCCTTACTACTGCTATAAAGTGTTGGGACTTGTTAAACTCATATGAACAGCTTCGAGCAGGTTGGTATTGGCTGTTTGGAGATTAAGAATGCAACTTAGTCTGTATCATCTATGTTTGCTGGTTTAGCCTTATAATTTAGGCTATCTCACAAGAAAAACATTAATGATTTGTTGATCTATAAACATCATCAAATAAGAGCACAATAACTCTTTTGTCATCTTGATAATAAGCCCAAATTCCAAAAATAGAACAAATATGAAATAACTGATGCTCCTAGTGTTTTTCTCATTTCTTTGATGACTTTTCTAAATTTGTTTCAGAATTTGTGCGTCTTCTTGAAAGTTTAGGAACAGATCGCTGGTGGTGGCTTAGGGTCTTCCGAGTGGATGTTCTAATTTACCAAGGCAGATTAGCTGAGGCTGCGAGAGAACTCCGTCATGCTCTTACTCATCGTGGACCTCAAATGCCAACCACCTTTATCAGTACAAACTTGAAGCTTGCTTCAGTTCTTTATGCACTTAACAATTTATCAGTGAGTAGTACATGTTATATACTAATTCAACAGGTGCAGTTTCTCTTGTAAAGGGGTTTGATTGAGTCAGAGCACACATTCACCTGAAGCTAATATACCTCAGTCACTCCTCTTAGCTCTTTGGAAATAAATGGTTGCCGCAGTTCTCCCTACCATCCTGCTAAGGTTATCCACAGGGTAAGTGGGCAAGGATCTGCTGTGAGGCTAGACAACTTCAGCTGGTTTACTCTCCATTTCATATCATGGCAACCCCCCACACCCTCCTCTCCCAGTTTATTGGGACCGTTTCTCTTCTCATTGTATATCATATAAAACGTTGTCTTTTTAATTATCTGATCATCATGTTTGGTAGAAGCAAGGAAGTTCCAGCCAAGTCTCTCAGTTATGTTTAGCCTTTTCTTATGACAAAGCAAATACAAGTGTGGAATTCTTGTCTGTAGATGTGTATTATGTACTTAATTATTTAGGAAATATAAATAATGTTGGGAGTTCCCAAGGTTAATTTTCTAATTAAATTTACCAGGGTGCAGCAGAAGCAGCTTTAGAAGTGGTAAATCAGTTACCAGGATGGGTAGTGAGCGTTGGAGGCCTTGCATCGGATCTCTGTATTTCTACAACTCCTTCTCGTCGCCATCTTCACGTCTTGGCTCTGACTCGGCCGCAGTGTTTGCAGTTTGCTACTACCTTACTCATTCATGCGTTGCGGCAGCGAATATTCGTAGACAAGCAATTCGATGACCTTTGTATGGGTCACTTAATTACACTTCTCCAGGTTAGTATTAGATTACAAGGAGCTAATGTATTGGGAATAAAGTATTGACATTTTATTCCATAATATACCAGTTGCAGCTTTTGCTTGTAATTATTTGATAATTTTCAGGAAAATTAGATATTATTATATTTGTTATTTTTGCTTCTTACATACCCTACCAAAATCCCCCCGCCAAAGGTTGTCAGGGGAGTTTTGTAGGGTATGTAGTCATATAAAGTAGGAGTTAATGTAGAAAAGAAATAGGTGATGAACTGTAGAGATGGAAGGCTGTGCAACTTGGAGATGAAATAAAAATGTTTGGTACCTACAGCATCATATATCTAGGAGTTGACAGCAGGCATATGGTAGCCAAGGATAGATGTGCCATAGATTGGGAAAAGGGACTGCGCTATGGGCACTGAATATGATATGAACAGAGAGATACAGAGAAAGGCTCTTTGTTTTGATTGTATGATAGAATAATTACTACTACAATATTGTGTGCATTGTCTCATTGCCCACTAACCCTTTTGGTGACCCAAGTAGAGTGGTGGGGGAGGGATCTTGGCAACCCTTTATCTCCAAGGATCGATATGTGCTTGGTTCTGGTGAATGTGTACTTTGACTCATCCACCTCCCTTACAAGGGGAATTGCGGCCATTGTATATGTATGTACAATACAATATTGTAGTGAGTATTAAACTCAGAATATAGTAGAGAATTAGACATAGTGCTGAAGATGAAGTACCTTAGAAGAATTTGTCAACTCAGAATATAGTAGAGAATTAGACATAGTGTTGAAGATGAAGTACCTTAGAAGAATTTGTATATTCAGTTTGTGTCTTAGGGTAAGGATTGAGAAAATTTGAGAGAGGTGCAGGAGCAGGAGAGTCCAATGGTAAGAGTGGAATAAAGTTGGCATGGCTAGTTTGAACATTTAGAAATATGGACAGTATTCAACTAAAAACTAAGCTAAGATGAAGATAGAAGGGTGAGGTATGTGTTTCCAAATCCAGGAGAGAACTTTACATCCAGGATAGTGAGAGGCATACAAGAGATAGAGTAAATTGATACTAAGTGTTAAACAACCTACCCTGGCAATTGGCAGTGACTTATATCAAGCATTGTTGATGGGGTTAGTACAGTGGGAATACCCCAACCTGTCTTTGTCCAGCCCTATTTGAATGGGAAATAATTGACACATGAAACTGTGAAAGAAAAAGTTTGATTGCAAATGAATTTGTACAATTATGGAAAGATGGAAGTAAGTTTTATTATTTATTGACAAAATATTATGACGGTGTTTTTGAATGGTAAAATAAATTATCATCATTATTATTAATCACTCCTTGTCTTCTCTAATGCATTTGATGATTTTCTTACAGTATGAATGGCCAAATTATATAAACATCTTTGAAGATATCATCTTGATTATCAGAAAACAAGGAGGGCTTTCTTACCCACTTTTCTATAGCTACATCACCACACCCGACATTCTGGAAGAGTTTATGTATCTTGCTGTCAAAGATGGCGGTGGTCTGCAGTTAGACATCATCCCCGTGAATCACACAAACAAGTATGACTTAAAGTTTATCTTATATGTCAGGTTTTCTCTTTACCTGTCTATCCTTGATTAATCTCCCAAACAAGTATGCCTTGAACTTTTTTGTGTAGGTCTTTTTCCCTCTACCAGTGGTTAATAACACAAGTATGACTTAATCTTATTTTGTATGTCCGCTTCTCTTTTTACCTGTCGCTCTGTAGTTAATCACACAAACAACTTAAGGTTATTATGTATCTTTTTTCTATCTCTATCTGTCTATCTGTAATTAATCTTACAAACAAGTATGGATTAGGCTTATTTTGTATATCTGTTTCTCCCTTTGCTTGTCTATCTGTGGTTAACCGCACAAACAATTATGACTATCTTATATTTTATGTCTTTTTGAGTCTTGCAGAGGCCTTCCTAAATTATGGAAGATCCAAATTACTTTCACCCTCATTTGCCTTACCATAAATGGTAATATCATTATGTAGTCAGTATATTATGATAATAATATAGCATTTTATTGATGATATTTTTCAGTTTTTAGTCAAAGAGCCTTAAAATTCTAAATACATAAGAAAATGTGATGATCAAACTTTCTCTTGCAGGCAGCAAAGAACAATATCAACGAGAGGGGTCGACCGGGACCTGAAGCACGATTTCAAAATGGGCATGAAGAAATTGATGCTGCGTAGTTCTGAGTCTGTGGAGACAAATGTTATCACATTTTTGACTCGCGAGGGATCTCTTGTACATCAAAATCTTATATAGAGAGGAGTCTCTTGTTCGTCAGAATCCTAAATAGAGAGGAGTCTCATGCATCAGAATCAGTTATAGAGAGGCGTCTCTTGTGCATCAGAATCTTAAAAAGAGAGGGGTTTTGTGTAAATTAGAATCTTATATAGAGAGGGGTCTCTTGTACATCCGGAACTTATATAGAGAGGAGTCTCTTGTACACCAAAGTCTTGTATAGAGATCTTTTACATTTTTCTAAGTGAGAACATATTCAGATTAGTTGATGCTATTAGATGAGTTTTAAATATGTACTTTTAGATATGTACTCTTGTACGTATTTTCTTGGTATCATGAGCGTCATAGAGATAAAAAGTAAAATATGTGTCACCATATTTCATGTACCTTTGTGAAGGAGATTTTTTATAATGTACTTTCAAGAGAGTTTAGCCTTAGTGTCTGTAAACTATATATTTTATGGTACAAATATTATAAAGACCTCATAAATTGTAATTTAGCATATCCTATATCTACATATATAAATCGTGGGATTTGATATGTCTACAGAGCATCCAGCATTACTCCCCCACCTCTAACCTGTCTGTGTCCACCCCTACTGGAATGGGGAGTAATAGTAATACTGTACATGAAATGGTGCTTGGTAAAGGTATCAGTTAATTTCTAGCTTATGCTATCTCAGTATCTTGAATGAGCACACCGCATCTTGGATGTACAGGACTACTGGTGAAGCAGTTCTTTCATAAGGTAAGCCTTGAGAATGTTTGTCCTTTTATGTGTCACTATTAATCCCAAGTTTGGAGGGTGGCTGCCTTCCTAATGTCCCGCCATGGGTTTGATCGGGGGTCTGTCACTACCCAAAATGAGTGCTCTGATTACTAATCTACCGCAATCCATAGTAAGTGACATTAAGTAAAACTGAGGATGTTTCATTTTGTCTATACAGTATATATATATATATATATATATATATATATATATATATATATATATATATATATATATATATATATATATATATATATATATATATATATATATATATATATATATATATATATATATATATATATATATATATATATATATATATATATATATATAATATATATATCGGAATTGGGCAAGAAAATTGCCCCGATTAGGGCGCAGACACCAAGAAAATATTGAGACGAAGAAAAAAGTAGAAGCTTAAGGACAAGGCAGAAATAAAATGATAAACAATAGCTTGACTGTTACCAAGGAAGTCTTAAGTTCTACCCCTGTGGTGGCTTGGACTACCTCTCCACCAATGCGACTTGGGGACATGCAGAAGTAAGCAGTGGCAAATCCTTTTTGTAGTGACCCTTTTCATCCTAGCAGGCTTGGCAAGTACATCAATATGTGTGCTGGGTCAGTGGTAGAACAGTATCTTCCTGTATTTTCATGAGCTAGGACTTCAGTAAGGGTAACTATGATGGTTCAGCATATCCTCATGTTGAAAAATATTACTGTGATATTGGAGCTGTAGTAGGTATGACCAGTTACCTTGGTGGAGGGATATGTGACAAAAGCAAGGTGGTGGTGGGGGGATATGTGGCAACCATTTATCTCCAAGGATCTAAGAGGAGTGATTGAGGTACTTAGTTCTGTTTAATGTGTGCTCTTTGACTCGGCCAACCCCCTTCCAAGGGGAATTGTGGCCATATATGTATGACCAGTATACTGAGTAAATTACAATGGGTTACATTTTAACATGGTTAATTGAATACAATGATCTGTTATCTAAAAAGTTTACATACTATTATTAACTGATGCATTCAAAAATTAAGATACCCAAGTTGGTAATACAGTATATCAAAACACTCAAACTGGGGGCCACAGTAGCTCAGTGATTGAGTTGGAAAGTGACTAACACTTAATTCGTTGCCACTGTGAGGTGTTAGGAAGGGTATCCAGCTTAAATTCCCTGGCTCCACTATGTCTGTATCCACCCCTATTCGAATGAAGACCAACTGTAACATATAAAACTGTGCACTCTATACATAAATTATGTATCACTTTGTGAACTTGTAATCTTTTTGCGTCCACATGTTTTCTTGAGACGTTGGAGCTCGTCCTCGAGGTCTTCCTTTAATGTCAATTTTGTTTCAAGATCCTTTGCAAGAACAGAATCAGATAGGATGCGTGTGGAAGGCTTCAATTTGGAAGCTTGCTTTCGAGATGACAATTGTTTCTTGGTTAGCTCTTTCAGGTCATCTTTCTTCTGTAATTAAAAAAAGAAAAAGTGTGAAATGTGTTATCGAGGTCAGCAAGGAATATGACTGCTGCATTTACAAATAGCTCTTTTAGTTTGTCTAGGAGGTGACCTATTCAAAGACGTTGTTGTTCAACGTTTTGTGTGACTGTTAATCCCCATTCAAATGGGGGTGTACAGAGATGGGTCAGAGCAAGGAATTATGAATCAATCTCCTTCCTAACGCCCTGCTGTGGGCTCAAATGTGGGTTTTTGTCTTCCTGAGTTGAGTGCTCTAACCACTACAACGATTATATGTAATGGGAAACTTAACAATTAATAGATCCAATCTAAAACGGGGGCCCGCTCAAGTGCAGTGTTTAGACCATTCGACTAGGGAGGTGACTGACCCACGGTCATGCCCACTGTGAGCCATTGCAAAGGAAATATGACGTATTCCCCAGCTCCACCCTGTCTGTGTTCACCCCCATAATGGGGACTAATAATGAAACAATGTAGCAAACATCCAACAAAATCCACCCTAATATTACCTTTTTCAGCTGCTGTTTTAAGTGATCAACCTGTTCTTGAGCTTCCACGATTTCTTTCCTGATTTCTTTTTTTAGTTGTAGTTGCTTGGAGATTTGGTTTTGTATAGTGTCCAGAGACACCTTTTGTGTAAGTAATGTGTTTTCCTGAAAGAAATGTTCATTAGTAGGGTAATGTGCTTTAAAATTAATCCCTGTAATGTGTTTTTATAGATGTTTATTTTTAATGTGTTTTCATGAAAGAGATGTTAATTGTACTGTATATATTCCTGAGAAAAGTGTGTGAATCACACATTACAAGTAAAGTGTTTTACAGTAAATGGGTAAAGCTTTTTAGGAGCAAATGTTAGTAAACAATTTAAATATTTAGCTTTCATATTATTTTTGTTTACAGTTGATTTATGCTTGCAGAGTTTGTTTTAGCTATATTTGGGAGCAGAAACTGGTCATTATGTACATGGCTATTTCAGAGAGCTAAGAACAATATCAAAGAGAAGGGTCAATCGGGATCTAAAGCACGATCTTATAATGGTTATGAATTAAATGATGCGTACTGTATGCAGTACCAAACGTGCAGAATTATGAGTACTGAGGGACATATAATGAACGAAATTAAGGATGTTACATACATATATACATACATCTACAATTGCAGCAATCCCCCTCACTAGGTGTGGCCGATTCAAAGCTCACACATTCACCAGAACCAAACATAACTCAATCACTCCTCTTAGCTCCTTGGATATAAGTGAGTCAAGGAAGTTACATAAAAAGATGAAAAGTTACCAACCTGCACTCCTATTTCTTCAGTGAAGGCCTCTGTTTCCACAACAAGCCTTAGCATTTCATCTATGCTAACCTGAAGCATGAAAAAATTAAATATATTCAATTACCAGATATTGATGTAAAGAACTATGTATAATATTCTCTTACATACTAAGCAATATTTATATATCAGATTGTTCAAATTACTAAAGACTGAAGATGGGGACTTGTTTCAATATAAATGTACCTTGTTTTTAAACAAACCTGATCACTGTTTTGTTCTTGTTTTCTCAGCATCTCTTCTTCTAAATGGTTTTTCTTAATTGCCAGACTAAAATAAGCTGCTCTCGCCTGCTTTAGCTGCTCCTCAACCTGCTGTTGGCGCTGAAGAAGCTCCTCCACTTTCTACATTGTGAAAAATAGTCTTTGAAAATTATTTTTGATCTGTCTTTTGTTATTGAACATTATTGAGGTACATACAGTATTCTGAAAATATAACTAAAGCTTAGAAGATAATGTTGTCATATAAAATTAGGTCTTTGCAAACTACATTTATGGTTTCTCTTTAAATGTCAAAATAATTTTGAAGATAAGTATACCTTTTGCCTATCTTTTTCGGGTGGAAGAGCTGAAAAACTTCGTCTAACAAGTTTTCGTTGCATGTCAGTGAACATCTTCATTGCCTGATCTGCCTGAATTTTTAATAAAGTATTAAATTCTATGGATATTGGGATTATGCTTTATTAGTTTATAGAAGAAGAATAATGTTGATTATCATACTATTTTATCCGAGGGGGCTCTGATAATAAACATTGTATAGTAAGTTACAGTACATAGTAATCTAAATATTTTTTAAATTTGCGTATAATCTTGAGGATATTTAATAGCACAAAAGAAGCATATAACTGATAGCATTTCATTCCTAGAGGGAAAGTTAAATTCAATTTGTCTCAAATATATGACAGGCATTACCTAGGGGCTCTTGTGTGGAAAATATACTTTGGTTCAGATTAAGTAATGAAAGTATACACAAAAGTTATAAAATTACAAATATCTCTCTTACCTGAAGAGCAGCTTGGTCTGTCTTCGTTCGAGCATCCTCAAGTAACAGACGATAGTGTAGCTCTTGTCCTGAGGCCGTTTGATCTGCTTCCAGCAAAGCAGACCTTGCTTTATTTGCTTGTCCTGCCCAGTCCACATGACCTCCATCATCATCCTCTTCTTCGACATCTTCTTCAACCTCATCACTCTAAATCCACGAGGGAATAGGAAAGGAATATGTTGAACAAGAGCGAGTGTTCTTTAAGATTTTGAGGATTAGCCATTGTGGAGTATCCTTTGTATTTGTCAAGTATTATTAGTGTGGAGTAAGTCTTGTGTTACAACTGGCTTGGGGATAAATTTTTTTAGAATGGGATTATAGTATTAATAAATGACTGCCATCAAATACTAATAACCTTTCTATTATGCATTTTGGTAACAAAATAATGTTGCGAAGGAAGAAAATCATATTCATGATATATTGAATTGTTTGGTCATTTTATCAAGCCAGAGAACAAACCAGTAAAGATGATAATTGGTATTACTTTAACTTACTTGTCTTCTTCTCTTAAGGCTAGTTGCTACCCTCAATTCTGCTTTCCTGTGCATTCGAGCAAGACGATATCTTTCACGGTAGAGTCTCACCACCTCAGCTACGAGAATGGACCGATCACTTTCACGTCCTGTATGAAATGAATCATGTTCGAAACTTAATTCCATTATTATGTTATTGTGGGTCTTTTATATTCATTTATTAGTGGTTAAATAATAATACAGTAATAGTAATTTCGATGATGATGATATGCTTGTTATTATTGTTATTACTATTATTATCATTATTATTAGTAGTAGTAGTAGTAGTAGCATCCCTGGTAATAGAACAAAAACAATTCAACCATTTATTCTTTGCTTTTTGTAAGATGTGACTATATGTTACACGGTATCTGGGCACTGTGATTTTCTCTATCTTTTTGTATTTTTTTTTATTGTCAGAAAACTTTTCTTAGACAAAGAATGGCCGGGCAGATATATTGCAAACCTGCCATTGCAATTCTTGTGTTACAGATGAGGCGACCCAACTTACCTGTGGGATATGGTTTATGTTATAAAAAAACTTATGTTATAGTAATAGTTCTTTGAGTAGTAATAGCAGTACGAGACGTAACTGCAATGTCTACTGTACAGAATCAAAATAGGAATATGTTTACTTTCACACCCTAGTTGGGGGGAAGAATCTCATGAGGGTCATTATATTAGGTTAGGTGTGATGGCTTTGTTCATTTCCAGTTGAGAAACAAGTTGACAATTGAAACTATGTTTTATATAGTTCGAGACTGTATTTTTTTTTTTTTTACTTATTGGAGATGCAAAACTTAATATTTAGCCTAAAATATTTATTTCTTTTATTTACTATATATGTGCACCTGATGCTTTCTTTAATATTTACACATGCTATTTTTTTTCCTTTGTGTCTCCCCCGCATATTGTACAAGTCGACTAAATGGGGCGAAGTAAGGGGACTGCAATTTTCCACCAATGTATATTCCTCTCCCAAAGAGTTATGGTAATTTGCTTTGACTCACTCCCCCTTATAAGGGGGTCTATGGCTCTTGTGTGGTGTGTATATATATATATATATATATATATATATATATATATATATATATATATATATATATATATATATATATATATATATATATATATATATATATATATATATATATATATATATATATATATATATATATATATCTTACCTTGTGGTATTGTAAGAGTTGGTGATGGCGAGACACTGCTTTGATCCAAGTCGAAGGAATCATATTGATATCTAGACTGATTAGGGGGCGAAGGAGAGTCTTCCATAGTGAAGGAAATTGAGTCCTTAAGCAGAAATCGTAATTAAAAAATAATTTTCTGTATAGGTTGCTCTTACAAAGCATATACTTTTTGTTGATAGATTACTGTATGGATCTTGTCTTACTAGTATGTTGCTTATGTATTTACGAAAGTGGAGTAGCAACGTGTATTCATTCTCATGGTGTTCATGTAAACGTTGCCATGGCAACCCTTGCTAAAATGGTTCTATTGTTGGAGAGTAATTCCAAAGGCCGATATATCTGTATAGTAAATTAAAAAAGGACTAAAATTGAAAAGAAAGAAAATAATGTGAATCATAAACTAAGAATTGGTGAGATGAAAGCAAGGGATGTAACAAAAGGAATAATAAGAAAAATAAATCCATGCAGATAGTCTAGGATTCCTTAAAACAAAAATAAGATTATGAAAATAGTCCCAATAGAGACTCTGAGAAAATTAAATCAAAAGACAGTGCAAAATGACCAGGAAAAAATAAAATAAAAAAATATATAAAATGAAACACTAAACTCAAACTTTTTATTCACAAAGTAAATTACGATGCAGTGCATATAACACAACCAAAATAAATATATTCTCATTAAAAATAACAGAAAAAAATAGAGATTAATTATATTGAAATTTAATGGAAATTCATATTCACAAAATTGATAAAAATAAAAGGAAAATAATGTAGAGAATACGTCTGGCATGTCCACAGATTAAGGCGCCAAAAATTCTTGGTCTTGTATAGTATTCGCCAGTCGCATTGCGTGGGAGGAGGTTGCACCTAAGCATTGCAACAGCTTTTGACGTCTATTTCAAACCATCTTTTCGGCATTTTTCAAGCTCTTTTTCTATTGAATAAGATGTCCCAGCTCACAGTGCCTGCACCGGGATTTAATTCCGGAATGCGTGGACAAGTTCAGGTCAGTAAACATGATAAAAAAATATTTTTCTCATTCACTTGAATTGATGGTAATTATTTTCATATACCTTTGTAACGGCTCCCAGAATATTTTTTAAATTTATTTTTTACTAATTTATAATTTTTATAATTTCTTAAGTTTAATTAATGCCTCCAATACCTTAAAATGCGGCTTAAATCGATCACACATCAATAATTTAACATTTTCTGCTTAGGCCTAGTTATGCAAAATCTAATTATCGAATAAAATTTACATTATTAAATTTCGTAAGAATTTCGTTATACCGGTATTATTACCTTATGTAAATGAGTATTACGTCGTTATTTAATGTTATTTTTCGTATATAAGAATTTCGTTATACCGTTATTAAATGTTATTTTTCGTATATGAGAATTTCGGTATACCGATATTTAATGTAACTTTTCATAAATGTATATTTTGTTATATTCTCCGTTATTTTTTCGTTGATACGAGATTCGTTATAACGATCTGTTTGATGTTGTTACGAAATATCAAGAACCCTTTTTGGCGGGAATGAACATGCAACCTTGCAATGAATTTTTTTGTTGCCACATAGTATTATTCGTCATTTAATGTGAAATTGCGTTATTTTTTTTAAAGTTATAATTTGTATCCCTAAGAAATATCTATGTTTGTAGAGTATGAAAAATTAAGAGCAGCCGCTTTATTAATAATATTTATTATTAAAAGAATTAAAATTACTTAAAAAACGACAATCGACTCAGTATGACACTCTTAGTACTCAATTTGAATCTTTTAACAGTATTTTAATTTAGCTTTTTGTATGTTTTTGTTTCTGGTAAAGAAATTAAGTTACTTTATTTGACATGCTGATTCACAACACGAGTATTTTTAAAAGTATTTGACATTCAGCATATTGTATATATGGTACTTTTTGGGTATATATGAGTTACTTGTAGGGTACATACATACAATCATCTATCCTTTATCCTACTTATTGTGCCATATAAGGATAATGGATTAGGTTATGCTATAAGTGATTTTTATCACATATGTTCCCTTTTATGGCAACTGATATTGATAAAATTATATAAGATGGTGAAGGTGAATCGTGTTATGTTTTATTAATTTATTACGCGTCACAGCGTCAGTTCAAGTACACATATAAGAACATTTAAAATCATCTGAAAGTCGTAGTTCAAGGTTAATAAGAGATATGATAAGGAGTTCCAATTTAACAAGCGCTAACATGAATAGCGTCTGAGACACGTGTTAACCACTCGCCACTCTTGAACTAAAGTAGGACAGTTGCCCCTTAAAACAATGGACCTTTACGGCGATTGCCCTTTACAACTACCCCTTCGGACGATTTTCCCCTATTACAGCCCCTTGGAAGACTTGTCCCTTACGTCAACTGACCCTTAGAATAATTGCCCCTTCAATATTCAGTAATGAGTAACATATTATTTATATTTTTTTACACCAAATATTGCTAACCTAGTAACCTATATTTTCTATATTTTTTATTTCACTGTTATCAAGGGCAATTATCTGCTTTTGCGATAAGAGGAACTCCTGTCTTAAGGGATATATATATATATATATATATATATATATATATATATATATATATATATATATATATATATATATATATATATATATATATATATATAAACAAGAGTTTGTTACAACGAGAAAGACTTAAAATAATAATGGGTAATCACTTTTAATTATATGTGTTTTTATTCATTAGTAACAGAGTCCTGTAATTTTGTTAATCGGATTGAAAAAAATAAAGCAAAATATGCCGAGACATAATTATATATTAACTGCGTATACAACTTTAATTACATCTATGATTATATTAAGCTTTCCGTAATTATTTACTCGTTTATTGGAATATCGTCCTAGCCCTTGGTGGAAAAGGGAGTCCGTGACGTAAAACCGGAACCGGAACATTCGATTAATGTAAAATAGTACTAATAACAAACAAACTTTATTTCCATTTCAATACAATGGGTATTCGTCAGCCAGGGCAAGCCCCAACCCCCCACTGGTGTCCAACCACAGCAGTTCCTGAATGCGAAGCCAGCGCGTTACCACTGTACTAGCCAGCATGCACATCTGCTTTTCTGACATGCATTTTGAAATTAAATATTTAGGTAAATGTTTACTTTCAGACTCATCGAGTGAAATGGAAAATATAGATCTCTGGAAAATTATCTGCGTCAACTCTTATCTTGTTTCTCAAAACAAGGTAAACAACGCTAACCAGACAAGAGATTTTCCTGACTATATGTACCTAAATATGAAACCACTTCAAATATATTATAGATTTTTTTTTAGATATTTGTTGAAATACTGATAGAAAATAATGTGTTGATTCTGTATAAAAAAAATTAAAATTCAAAGAAAAGGCAGTTGATAATATGTTTTTATCTGTTATAACGCTCTCTCTCTCTCTCTCTCTCTCTCTCTCTCCTTGCACCATGTTTCACTTTATCACGATTTTCTTTTATTTGGTTTATCACGATTAATTTTCTTTTTATTCCTATATTAATTTCCATTTAATTTCTAAACAAGACAAGCAATTATATAATATTTTTATTATTATTTGAGGAAGTACGAGTATGCTATGGTAGCAACGATTCAATAATAATGATAATAATAGTAATTATTATTATTATTATTATTATATTATTATTATTATTATTACTAGCGCAATTTTACGAACATTGTTGTAGCAAACTTTACTATTATTTTTATTGTTATTATTATTATTAGTAGTAGTAGTAGTAGTAGAGCAATTATGAGCATACTACAGTAGTTACGATTTTATAATAATTATTGGCGGATAATTGCCACCTCAACGCTAGGTTTTGAAGGAGAGAAACACTACTTATACTGCTAATCAGCTGATTGAGAAAAATAGAGAGAGAGAGAGGGTGGAAAGAACAATGGCGTAGAACGAAGAAAGCCTTACCTCCGCTCACGTGATCATATTATATATCAAGGGGCACAGTCATGGTATCACATTTCAACCAGTTTCGAGAGGAGACCCCCCTTGATTAATGGAGAGTTGAACCCGCTGTAAGAATGGAGAGATACGACGAAGACCTAGAAGAGAACACCTTCTTCCAAGTGCTGAAAAGTGATTATTTAGATGTGTTTGAAAGGGCAGTTCTCTCGGGTTGGATCATTTGTATTCCTCGTGCAGGGGCATTGCCCAAATATGTCCTGGGTCAGGATGACATTTTAGGGCATATACTTGTACCCAGTGAGGAATTACCCGAAACCCATCTCAGAACATTGACTGATAGGGATGTTGTTCTTAATGGTAATGTGTTGCTGCTTAAGAATGACGTATCAAACCCACATTCTGTTCATATCTTGTTTGACGAGACATTTTATGATGAGGGAAATAGGAAATACAAGGTGCTGTGTCTTGAGGATCCACTGTATGCTTCACACTGTTTAATCCCATCGGGCACCTCAAATTTAGTGACCCTGACCTCGTTTCGAGACTGTTTTGACCTGTTGTGGACTGAGGCTGGTGGTGAGCAAACTCTCTCAAAATTGGACAGTTTGATACGTATATTTCCCTTGAAACACCCAAATTTGGAGCAAGAATCTTTACAAACACTCCGTGACTGGGGCAGTGAGCTCTTCTCGGAAGCCATACAGGTGGTGTTATCAGACCCTCGCTTGAGAGAAAAAACGAAGGAGGATTTGTATCTTTTAGACGCTGTGAAGCTTGCAGTGGAAACGTATGTATTACATGGGATTTATAAGAGCTTAATGAAAGGAATTACTTCTTCTACTGCTGATGAAGATTCGAGACTGAATCAGATTATCAAGAATCTGTCCGATTTACAAGTTCGAGACCTGGATATAGACCCTGATCTTTCAAGCAGTCTTACAAAGGCAAAATTTGAATTTTCAAATATTGACGGATTTTCAACACCCCTGGGCAAATTGGCATGCATTAAAAGAGCCATTGGTGTGGTTTTGACACAAAGAAATATTATATCATCTGATTTACTGCTTTCAATTCTAGTATTTTTGGTTATTAAAGGAAATATACCTAACTGGAATGCGCAGATATCATTTTTGAAACTCTTCCGATTTTCTGCCACAGGAAATGAGAGTGGAGAGAATAGTTACAATATCTCGTCTATAGAAGCTGCTATTCAACACATTGATTCGGAGAGCTTTCTTGGTTCTACCTCGCCAGAAGCTGATTGTGTGATGGTACCAGATTGTACATCGAGCCCTGTTCTAAAGAGTATGGAGGAGGCACTTAGCTATAAGGGAGTGGATCCCACGGCTAGATTCTTTGAATGTGTTCGTTTAGGAAAAGCGGAAGATGTACAAGACATATTAGAGGGTAAGTACAACCCGTTTGGGGAAAGTACAGAGAGTGAGCCATCTTTAGCAGAAGCAGATGTTCAGTTATGTCATCCACTGTGTTCATGCGATAAGTGTGAAAGACTGATGGCAAAGCCAAAGAAAAATGTACTTCCTACTGTCTTTACACGTGATGAGAGAGGTTACACTGGCTTACACGTTTCTTGCATTTTTGGTCGACCTACTGTTGTGGAATTCTTGATAAATATGGACTCTGAATTAAATTCCACAGACTTCAGGGGTGCAACTCCCTTGCATTATGCAGCTCAGCGTGGCCATCAGAATGCTCTGTTGCTCTTGCTTCATGCTGGTGCTGATATGAATAGATGCGATAGCGACTCAAACACTCCCCTTCATTTGTGTTCGCTGAATGGACATGTAGGCTGTGTCAAAGCCTTGCTTTTTTATGCTGAATCTGTTGGCTGTGAACTTAAACTCAATGCGCAAAATAACGTCTTGGACACACCTTTGCATTTAGCATGCCGATGGGGTTATTCCTCTATTGTAGAGTTGCTACTAGAAAGGTACATAACCCTGGGACTCGACTTAAAAGTTCGAAATAACCGGAAACTGACTCCCATAGAGTGTGCGCATAACTTCCACATAACAAGGATGATCCTTGATGCCAAAAATAAAGATGATGAACAGAGATTACATGGGTATATTAGAGTGGACATGGACGGTGATAGACTGTCTATGCATTCAACACGGACTACTTCTTCATACGACTTTGATAGCATGCCCGAAACTTCATCCGTAGATGGACTTTCCTCCAAAAGCACATTGGAAATGAAGCAAGTGGAAAAACTGCTTAAAAGTGTTGCATTGGGTGATGTTAAACTTGTTTGTTTTTACCTTGGTATTATTGAAGACCCTACTCCTATACAAGTGGCCAGTGTTCCAAAAGTCCTGTGCCACCCTCTCTGCCAATGTTCCAAATGCGTTCCGTCTACGCAACTCGTCCAGGAAGCCGCTGGCTCATTCCAGTCTACACCCATAAATGCTTGCAACGGTGATGGTATTGCTTCCCTTCACTTATCAGTGGAGCATGATCATCTTCATCTTACTAAAGTACTTCTAGCCCAAGGAGCAGATCCTAACTTACAGACTCGCAGCAAACGTTTATCGCCTCTTCATCTTGCCGCCCAGAACTCCAACCTCGCCATTATGGAGACATTGCTGACAAACGGTGCTAAAGTAGATCTGAAGGATTTTTGTGGAAACACGGCGCTGCACTATTGCAGCGTGCGTGGATTTGGACAAGGTGTTAGATTGCTTTTGGACTGGGGAGCTTGCAAAAATATACTGAATTTGTCTAATAACACCCCTGCTCAGGAAGCTGAGGAGAGGGGTCACTGGCATGTTGTTGAAATTGTTTTTGGTAAAAAGTGATATTTATTCAGTATATCAATTATGCTTTTATAGTGGAGCTTTATTTATTTGTGTAAGTATATACGAGATTTTTTAAGTATTTTAATATACCTACATAACCAGCTTTGTAACCTGAATACAAACAGATCTATATTTCCATATATTTATTTTACATTAGTTTGCAGTATTAGAGTTTACATTTTAAGTGGTTTGCAACATTAGAGTGCACAAATTAATACATATTAAAAATATACAAATTTTTCTGTCGTTATTACTTTAAAATGAATGACAGTTTGTGGAAGTTCAAAGTTGTCTAACAACATTTGAGCTAACTGTGTCTCAGATAGTCGAGTTTTTCTAGATTGAAATATTGTTAGCTTGGAATTGCCCATACCATAAAAGTGTCTTTTTGTCATTAATAGCCATTGCTCATATTAGATGAACTCTGTAAATTCAAGATTGTTAGTTTATTCTCTGTTTATTCTTCTTTCATTACAGATTATTTTTGGACCCATGTTTTCCGGCAAAACTACCGAACTTATGCGGCGTCTCAAAAGATACCAGATTGCTAAGCATAACTGTCTCATAATTAAATATGCGAAAGATGTCAGGTGAGTAATATAATTATGATTTACCATTATGCAGTAGTTAGTTTTAAGCTCTGATCATGGTACTCTTCAATAAAGAAAATTTAATTTAGCATAATAAATTAGCTTATGTTGTGCCATTTAGGTGTGTGGGGTGTACAATGGAATAGTATCTGCAAGAGCTCGAGCTACAGTAAGGCAGAAATGCCCATCTATTGCCCTTTTAGTTAAATGAGTACACCTTTGGGTATGTATGGAGGTATCTGGTAGAACAGTATCTTCATTATCTTGTTTGGGTATTGGATTTTGGTGATAATGCCCATACTGCAGCATTCATGTGCAAAAGAAAAAAATAATTATAATTAAAGTTTTTCTACTGCTACAATAGAGATTGACAGAATGCACTTTATTGGGTAAAGAAAACATCCTGGCCTTGTGATCATGTCTTTGCTTTAAATATTCTCTATTGCCATAAATTCATCCGGTTTTAAATATGCGCAGGTATGATAACGACGGCATAGCTACACACGACAAACAGACGCTACCTGCTGTTTCTACAACGGTATTGCAAGATCTGAAAGAGAAAGCTGAGGCATACAGTGTCATTGGTATAGACGAGGGACAGTTTGTAAGTATCAATTTTTTTTCTAATTACCTTAGGCTTATTGCTTATTATCACCTAATATTGTATGTAATTTTGTAAACTCCTCTGGCCTTGTTGATAATTAATCCATGTCACTCATTTGCTTGCTGTTATGCCATTTTTTTTCTACAGTAATACTCAATAAGGTTACTTCTTGCTATGAAAAGATGTTTTTCTTTGCATTCTGTTTTGCATTAACCTTTTTTCTCCGTGTCAACATTATTAAGAGTCTCATCTTTATAAAACTTTCCATGAATGTGAGAGCCAGTACTTCTCGCTAAAACCAGCAATTAAGATTTATTATACGTTGAATTTGTTTGTGCGTGCCAAATTTGTTTGGTTAGGAAATATTTAATGTATAGAATATATTTTTCCCCTCAGTTCCCTGACACGGTGGAATTTGCTGAAGAGATGGCAAATCGAGGAAAGATAGTTATTGTAGCTGCCTTAGATGGAACTTTTCAAAGATCTGGGTTTGGGAACATATTATCCCTCGTTCCCCTGTGTGAGTCCGTTGTGAAGTTAACTGCTGTCTGTATGATCTGCTTCGAGGAAGCCTCCTATACGAGACGCACTTCATCGGAAACTTCGGTGAGGTTTTGTGAATAATGCTAGTTTTATTCACTTGCATGTAATAAATCATTGTTTTAGGATTCTAATTCTGGCATATGGTCATATTAATGAACATTTTATACAGATATTGTTAAAAGATATGAGAAAAGAATTGCAACAAATTATGTGCAGAGAAAGAAAACAAATACAGGAAAGAAGGAGCATGCAGGGGAGGGTATTGGTGCTATAAAAAAAAACACTTTTCTCTATATCCATTTGACCTTTTCTGGTCTCCCTATTCCTTCATTTATTCTTACTCTCCTTTATTCCATATTCAGTCTCTGTGCCTATTTGTTTAGATAGGCACATAAAGAATATATTAAATCCCATCTCCAAGGGCTTAACCATGAAGCAGACAGGGCAGTGAAGAATACTCAAGAATGCACAGAACTAAATAGCATTTGAGTTTCATTTTTAGCAATCTCTTCACGTTATCTCACCTGTTACAGGTAGAAGTGATTGGGGGCAGTGAAAAGTACATTGCAACCTGTCGGAAATGTTATTTCACTGCTACTCCACAGAAGAGAGTGCATCCGTCTCCCTTGAAAGCAGCTCAGGTAAGTGAACTTTTTAATATATATATATATATATATATATATATATATATATATATATATATATATATATATATATATATATATATATATATCCAAAGATCTATACGAAAGCCATAATCCCCCCATGAGATCCAAAGATCTATACGAAAGCCATAATCCCCCCATAAGAGGGGTGGCTGAGTACGTGCAAAACTTGACTCATTGTAAGATGAAAATACAATGGGGATTCTACTCCACCCACTCCATCCCATTTAGCCGACTATTATGGCTTATAGGGGAACACAGAGGAGGTATCCTGCTGGCCAGAAAGATGGCCACAACTGTAAGAAGAGTTGAATTAGAAGGACTTTGAAAAATCCTGACTCGAAGTATCATTGCTTGTTTTTCTACAAATAAAAAAATAAAATCAGGGATTGAGTTTTATCAGCCATAGTCTACTCTCCCTTAGTATCTCTTCCCATGAGCCTGGGAAAACAGAGTTTAATTTTATCTTTATTTTTTTTCCCACACGCACACCGGGAAGGGTAAAGAGAACTGCCCTCATTGGGCCAGGCACCAAGAATACGTGAAAGAAAATAAAAAAGAAACAGATGGGGAGTATTGTGACTTTTCAGATGTGAAAAGATAAGAGATGTGTCATGACAGTTTGGAAATACAAAGGCAAAATTATTTTCCTTAAGAGATATACTTTTTATTTATTAGCTCAGTGGTTAGAACACTCGAATTGAACTGATAAACCCATATTTGATCCCACCACAGGGCATTAGGAACGGCATCCAGCCTTTATTTCCCAGCTCTTACTTGACTGTTTCCACCCTCATTTGAATAAAAAAAAATATATATCATTTGTAGATGTATTTCATTTTCTCTGTAAGGTCAGTGTTCAGTCTGGCTTATCATCAAAATAAGTGCAGAATATAACCCCAAGTCTTTTTACCTTTTTGAGTCCTTACTATGTTACTGATTATCCAAATTTAAAGTATCTTTTTTTTCTAACAGCCAAATCTAAAGCTACAATTTTTAAAGTTTTTCAGATTTATTTTTTATGAACTTATTTCTGTGATGGTTTATGATAACAGCAGTATATACCAGTTACTGTAAAAATGTTTTATTTTCCCTCTAGGAAAACATGGAAACGAATGACAGTCCAAGCAAGCATAAGCGTCGTTTAACTGGTATCACGAGTAGTGAGGACTCGTCGGTTTGTAGAGATGACAAAGAAAATGTGGTCACGCTTTCAGCCTAGTTTGGTATTGGTAGGAGTATTTTTACATTCCATGCATGGCACTGGATCTTAATTAACATACATATACAAAATGGCTGCGCTCCTCCTTGGGTCATCTGCAGTGTTAGTTGGTATTAACTTTGGAGTCACAAACCTTTTAGAGAGTGGAATTGATCTTGGAAAAGTTACGCATTTCTGGTATTGTATTTTAAGTTCCTCTGATGTTGATACAACTTACTGAGCCATCAAATATTTGTACCTTAATATGGGTCAGTATTAAACACACACTTAGAAAGTATTTTATTTTTTGGCATCTGCTTTAGTCTTATTGTGCTGGTATTAAATTAGCTTATGTAATGTAACATAAAAGATTGTTTCAGAATTAATTTAAGATGAGATGATTTAGTTGGGAGAGGCCATGGATTCTTCTAGCTCCTAGATAAAAGATTCCATGACATGGAACTTTTAAGAATAATTTTTTTTTTTTTTTTTTTTTTTTTTACAAAATAATTATCTCTGTTGTGTTCAGTCTTCTCTGAAAGATATTTAGTTATAAGCTTGACAATAATCATTGCAGTATCAATTTTATATAATTTACACCAAAAAAAAAAAATGCTACGCTTTATTGTAAATAAAGGGCAGTGTCGTGCTTATTTTGATTACGAGATATGTGAATTAAAAGGTATTTATAATAGTGTTTTATGTAAGTTTTGTATGCTTTTTTGGTACTCTATGTATGTTTTATTCAATTCCCAGTATAAAGAAGATCTGTGATAATAAAGATGTTATTTTTCGCTCCTTCCTTCAAAGCCATGGGATCACTTTAGCATTTCAAGAAAATTTGCTGCTTAGTCTCCTCTCAAAACTTTGTAGATTCATTTAAACATATTAAAACCCCACAAAATATAAGCATGCTGATCTCCACATGTTGAAAAATAATTTGTTAAAGGTGTCTAATACCTGTTCAAGGAAGAAGCATGAAACAATGATAGCAAAGAGCCCAACTGTAAACCTATCATGTAGCTGGGACCCAAGCCCCTTCTCCAGTGATCTGGTAATATCTGAATAATCAGTTAGACCTATAGGAAATCACTGACCCTCATTTAGTTGCTATACACTATTTAGCTGAAATAGCTTGGTAAAGCAAATGCAAACATACAATGAGATTTCTCTCTGCTTCCCCACTGAAGAGTGAATCCTTCTCCACTGAAAACAAAGGATAGTCACAGAATGAGAAATCAGATGTTTTATTTATTATTTTTAATATAAGATTGATATATGTGCATCTGTATAAATTTTATTAAATTAAAAATAAGCAGACAGACATTGTGGAACCTGTGTCCACCCCCATTTGAATTGGGATTAATAGTGACGCAAAAAACATCAAACAACAACGATGTGGGTTTCATTACACTCACAACATGGCTAATTCAATGGGTATGACATGGGGGTGTTAGGAAGGGCATCCAACCTGAATTCCTCATCTGTCTGTCCCTGTCTACCCCCATTTGAGTGGAAATTAATAGCGACAATAACTGCAAACAACATAAATGTAATAATACTGCTCACTGAGTACAAAATAATTTACTTTCTGTACTATAAATTATACAAATCATTCGTCTTAAAATTGCTATCTCTCAAAAGTTGTCTCTTCCTAGTTTTAAATTGCTTTATAGATTATTGTATATTTGATACTTTTGTCGGTCATATGAAAAAAAAATCATATACCAATTAACATGCCAGCTGTGGAAAGTCATTAAAGGAACTTTACTCCCTGATTGTCTCCAAAATCCATTAGTTCAGCTTTCCCGGAGACTTCTAATGTTCTGAGAGCCTTTAGGAGTACATCTCCATCCAAGCAATGAAATTCTGAAAATAAAGAATAAATTTAATTTACATAGAAAAGTATGTTACCTGAAAAAGTTGCGTGCGAGGAAACTTGACATCAATAGCAAAGAGACTTGAAATACACTATAAGAGAATTCCATGAAAGCTGAATAAAATGGTTTTCTAGTGTATTTCCTTTTAAATGGAACCTGCAATCACTGATGTTTTGTAGAATTCTCTTGGCTAGCATGAAACTACCAACATTTGGCAATTACACAGATTTTTTGTCCACAGAGAGGAATTAAATTCTACGTCCTTGCAATACTGTTTCATTTTGTAAATAAAGTGATGAAAGACGTACTATACATGTATACAAATTAGAATTTTATTCTCACTTTTCGAGGTTTTGGATAAAAAATTACACAGTAGTTGCCAGATGTCAAATTTTCACGTGTTGATAGAAAAGGCAGTAAAGCCGTTTGCAATGCCCATGCTGCTCTGTATCCTCTATTGTGCTGATGCTCAGTTAGAACAGATATACAAACCTGTTTTGGGATATTTTTTTTTACTGAAATACAGATTTATGACTACTCACCCTGGTCAGCAGTGTCATCCCCCTGAGTAATCTCGTACAAAGTACAGACATTATTTAATCGACTAGTGGACTGAGCCCAAGTGTATATCTGTTGACCCCATTCTGCTGGACTTCGCCAAAGCAGGTAACCTCTGAAACAGAAATGCTGAAATTTAATTTCCAAACTTCGAGAATGAATTGTGCTGTTTCTGTAATTTTTATGTGACTATTACTTCCCATTTGAATGGGGGTGGATACAGACAGGTTGGAAATTGGTAATTAAGGTTTGATGCTTTTTCAAATGCCCTGCGGTAGGATCGAACATGAGTTTGTCACTTCCCGAGTCAAGTGTTCTCACCAGTGCGCTACTGCAGACCCACACTACAAGGATGATCAATGATGCTTATATTGCCAGCATAGGATTCACTAGGATTTTTTATAGCAGTGAGGTTTTATCAAAACATATGCTACAAGTTTCTTCAAATCTATATTTGGTCCTTAAGCTCTCTGTAGGAACAGGAAGAATTTACAGAGATTTCCTTTCATATCTCAAGTCATGTACTAATATATATTTAATATTTCAGAAGACCATATTCACATGAGAAATGTTATGGTATTGGAATGCTATATAAACAGGCAACTTTTATCAATGAGTTAAAGTGGCTACGATATTGGTGAAAACTGCAGGGAAGAATACTACCCCTAGGGAGTTTTTATTATGTGACCATAAGTGACACTCGGGCTGAAATAGCACTTTTTAAGTCAACATATTGCAATGCCAGAAATGTTAAAACTGTAGAAAAAGAACCAAGGTAGCAAGGTTTCCATATACCCTACTCATATCTATTTCCTCTGCCATCCGTTTAGTGACATGAAAAAATAATCATGGACTGACAGTCAGCTCCCCTCCCCTATCCCTTTCAATTGCCTCTTACACCATGCACAGAAAATCGGTGTGGAAAGCCTTTTTTCCTAACGCCCAATCCCTTTTAGTCAACCCTCCCCTCCAATAACATCCATGGAATATGAGAAAAGGAATCTTTTTCTTTTTTTTTAATCTCGTACAGGGATAAAACACTGTAATTTACAAAATAACAAAGTTAAGATTATATAGTAATACCTTCTCTTGGTTTTGTCTGTCCATTCGAGATTGCCTCGTTTTGCTAACTCATCTAGAACTACAGCAATACTGTTTGCAGGTAGGGCCCTGCTTATGGCTGGATTTCTGTAAATAGATAAATAAATAAAATATATATATATATATATATATATATATATATATATATATATATATATATATATATATATATATATATATATATATATATATATATATAAACTATGGATAGTTGGGTGAAAGAAGTCCTCAGATACTATGTCTTGCTCTTATTAATTATTACTAATATCTTAAGTGCAACAGTCTAATATTTCTTTGAGAAACAAGTTTAATGCAGTTTATACATACTTAAAGACAGGTAAACTGGATGTTTCAGCAACGTCAATTTGACTGATGTTGTTGCTCTTTCCCCAGCTAATGACAAGCGCGCACCAGGCATCTAACTGTGTTTTTCTGACATCTGCATTTGATTGCAACCTGAATAAAAAAAAAATTTAAAATCATTCACTAGGTTATACAGTAATGGTGAGCCTGCAGAGAATATACAGTACTTTCCATTCAGCACATAGTGCTTCCTTTTATTATGAGTGTGATAAGTGAATGGGTGCTTTGACTCAGCCAGCCCCTTAAAATTCCTCTATTTCGTAAATTTCCAGAAAAAAATACCAAATATATATATTATTTTTTTCTTTATATATGACGGCTGGAATAATCAAACTTATCTTATCAAAAACTGAGCTCATGACAATAATGCTATCCAGTTAATGGCTGCTTAAGACTAAGAAATACAATTTCCAAAGATATTCAACAAGCAATAGCAGTTTTTGCACCTTTCTCAAATGTCCATAACTGGATGTGCTAAGTCAATATATCACAAGAAATAGAGATTCCTGGGTGAAAGGCAAATGATGAAGTTTTCAATTTCACAATTCGAGGATGATTTCTGCAGCTTTTTACCATTTTTATGTGTCATTATTAATCCCAATTCGAATGGGGATGGAAAAAGACTGGTTGGACCTTGGAAGAAAAAAAAATAATATTTATAATGCCAATTACCAACTCATAAAGGGTGTGAAAAATTCCAATTCCAATTTTAACTTATTGGAAAGTTGTTACAGTACAATAAACTGTCCTATAAGGTTATATATGGACAATTACACAATAAGGGGATTGGGATATTGGTGGTTCTGTAGGGTAATGGGTTAGGCTATATGGGTAAATGATGACTTTCCCACCCAAACGAGTAAAATGAAATACAAAACATTGAAAAAACATTTAAACCAACTAAAATTTAATAAATTTATAAAAAAACAAACTTCAGACTACTAAACACAATAATAATTTCCATTATTGAATCGTTCTTTTTTTGTGTGAAAGTGAGTGAACTTATCTCACTTAAACTAATATTATATTCAGGAGTTTATTTTCCTAACCGAGGGTGTGTAAGTAAACACTTACCAAAATATCTAACAAAACTGTGATCTATTTTACGTCAAGGACTCCCTTTTCTACTATGGGCTAGGACGATGTCTTTTCGTGAGGTACTTTGGCTTTGGTAAGTGTAGCAGTTATCCTTGGTGAATGCTTTAACCTCAGACCGTGGCAGGATAATAAGCAATTAATCAATGCATTTCTCATCTGGGGTGAATATTATTCTCAATGGGGTGTGTAAGTAAACATTTACCATTACATTTGTTTATCTTCAGATAATTAATTTTTCACTTTCCTTTCCATCCAAAAGTTTAAATACAATAAATCAACTCTACTGGGAAGCATTCATAAAAGGTAAAAATAATGCAAATCCGAGAAAAGGACTTTATAGGAATTAAGCAAACTGCAGTACTGTAGAGGTTAGACATTTAAAGCATTCAACTTGGGAGTGGGCAGATTAGCAGTCCGGCCTACTACGGGACGTTAAGAAGGGCATCTACACTTATTTTTTTTTCCAGCTCCAACCACCACATAATGTGAATGGATAGTGACAAAATAAAACCAATCCTAACAATTATGTACATAAATGAATCCCATTCATCCCTTTTAAGTCTAAATATTAATTAACTTACGTGAAGAAAGGTGGAAAGCTGTATTGCCAAGGCCACTGAAATTCATTCATAATGGAAAAATCGTCCTGAAATAATTAAATTACGAAATTCTAATCAAAGTCTCCACTTCTCAGATGATTTTTCTTCTGGAGAGAGACAACTTGCACGTGAAAAATTAACTACGGGTTATATAAAAAAAAATGTATTCATATCTTTATAATAAATTATAATTCTATAGTAAATAACAAGATATTATAAATTAAATTTAATTGTTGATTATAAAAGTATATATTTTAGTTTCAAAGAGATATATAAAACTATATTTTTACCTTTATTTTTATTTAGTAACTCTATTTCTTAATGCGTATTTAGAATTTTAGTTATGTTGACATTTGTGAAGTTGCTTTTGGACGGATTTATTAATAGGTGCCTTGATTTGTTTAAAAATAGAAAATAACAAAAGATTTGTGGTCTGATATATATCAGGAGCTTAAATAGTATGGTAGGTGTCTATTTTTGTTGTGAAATCACAGTATAATGATTTTCAATGTCTCAAATGTGTCGGTTTTAACATGATGGTTAAGTTTTCCTCGGTCTATATATTTCTTTTTCTTCTAGTTAATTTTGCAATTGATGTTTGTTAAATAGTGTTACCTATAATGAAGCTTAAGCTCGTGAAATAATTAGTACTTCACTTTTAACAGTAAATATTGTTTTTTTTTCTATAGTTCATCAAAACCAGTTTGTTTAATAGCCAAGTGAAGAAGAACAAAATATGTGGCAAAATAATTCATTTCCTCTATTGATAATAACCTGTTTTGCATACTAATCAATGATCTCAATCCCTCACCCACCCCAGTCAGCTTCCCAATACTCCAATTTTTAGTCATGTGCCCTCATGTGAATCATATTCATCTTAGTTGCAACATGGCTTCTGTGTTGTGTTATTTACGAGAATTACTTGCTTCCAGGTACAAGTGCATCTAGCTTAATTTTTTTTTTTTTTTTAAGGATTTGTTGACCACATCCTTGGTTCATATAATTGCCTATACAGTAATTCCATCTATGAATATCACAAGTTTTTTCGAAAAGCCACCCATAGTAATTCATATACAGCATTCATTTCTTTCTTCCTACTGTTGCAAAGTAAACCTATTGCTCTAAATGTTAGCCTACCCATCTTATTGTATTAGTTGTGCCTAGACCAAGTGGAATCTTTTTTTTTTAAAGTTCTTTCCAAGGCAACAATTGGAATTGTGAAAGCAAGGAGGTTTTAAAACCTCTATTTTATAATTGGAAAATGTAATCAACCAATTAAAGGAAGTTAATTTAATATATCTTTGTATGCCATTTGATCATACTCCTAAGGAATACCTTATGAGTTCAGAAGTAAATATAATTCCCCAACCAGCCCCTTTGACAATTGTTCCATTGTGTTCATTATGAAATTTAAACATTTTAATTTACGCTCATGTTGAAGAGCCTGGACATAGCCAGGTCCTTAGGATTAAATGATATAGGAGAATGGTTTCATTGCATGATAAGAATAGAGTCGTTGTAAAACACTGCTTGTCCCATAATCAGCAAATGGATATTTGAATACAGACTGCCCTGTACACAACCACATGTGCAAACAGCACATCATGCACTTTTTGAGAGCTCTGTTGTTAAGCGTGGGACCAGCAATTTTAATCCATAGGGATTTGGTACTGTTCAGTTTGGCAGTTTAGGGAAACCCAACAACAACAACTGTTATTTAAAACAATGTTGTCTTTCTCTTGAATGTATTTACAAATACACGGAGAAAAACAGAGAATATATAGCGTAACATTTATTTGATATTTAAAATAAATATATGATTATCAATTGGCTCTTAGTTTCAGTACATCGTTGAAGGTTTCATTTCAAAAGTAAGTTTGAAAATGTTATCTCAAGCACTAGTTCAGCAACAAATGTGTGTTTAGGACTGTCTTAATAATTGTTAATTAAACAAGTAAAGATTCTTTTAAATTGGGGTACTTAAAAACCACCCCAACTTTCCATTCAATTAATGTTGTATTCTTCCTAGCTTTGGTAAGCTAAGGTGACGTATCTGGGGAGAGGACTACCCCTGCTTCGGTAATTACGACGTCGTATTCTGCCAGCAGATGTTGAACTGCTTCGTGCAGAACTGGCATCCCTGCAACAACTTCTCCAAAAGCACAACCATATTTCTTTCCAACCTGGTCTCGTGTGCAGATGTGAAAGAATGCTTCGTCAGGAGCACTTCTTCCTGTCGCTCCTACCACGAGTCCAGCCTTTTTCTCACGGACATAAGGGCCTCCCCACTCCAACTTGGGAATCAGTCCTTGAACGCTGATTGCGTTGTCGTTTGTAATGTACTTCCCCCCCGCAATTGTTTCCCCTGGTGCGCCTGCTTTTGCCACTCCATGAAATTTGCTTTGTTTATAAGAAGGTCCTAGAGAACCTAAGCATAAGGCAAGGAAGTGCTGGGCACGATGAAGGTAACCAAAGAGTTTTATGTATACCCGACCCAAATGATGATATTGAGATCCTAGGTCAAGGAACACCTCTGGGGATTGTGCAGAGATTAACCATTCCACTACACTCAGCTGGAAAGGAAAAATGGTATTAGTATTGAAATTAAATACTGTACATAATATTCTCAGTATATCTGTAGATTAATTATGCTTATGGAAGAAATGAGGGTAGTGATATGATATTTACCAATGCTTGTTAATAGAAATCTGGAACAAAGACATGGAAAAACTGTTGATCTGAAATCTATTCCTGTTTGTTTTAATATAAAAGCTAAACTTTATTAATCTAAACTTAAATACTTTTATTTATTGGAGTGTGTTTTAATGTAACCCAGGACTAGAGCCAGGTAATAGATATAATCAAATTGATTTGATTGAAAAAATTAACCCTACAAAGTATTTACTTGAATCATAAACTGAGTGTCGCAAGATTCTCGTGACAGGCAGTACATGTGTAACTTTTCATTTTCCCATATCAATCTGCCTTTACGACCGTCGCTACTGATGACGCAGCACTGGAGGGGCCAGGGAGCTTTAGTTCTAAGAGCTTGAGTAGGAGAGCAGCGGAGTGAGTCTGCATGGTGCCCTTTGTTTCCTAAGGCACCCTCTAGAGAGGCTTTCTGGTTATCTGAACATTCAGGGCTTGCTTCACTATAAGAAGAGAGTCTATGGTATGCTTTGATCATGTGTTGTGGATTCATTCTTTTTTCACTACCCACATCAAGGCCACTTACATCTGTAATTTCCTCTAATGACAGAGATTCATGCCTCTGTCTTGGGAAGTGATAGTTGGAATTTGCTGCTTTTGTGCATGATGTACACTTATTGTGTACGGTGCAGTTATTGCTTGAATTATCCGCCGATATTCTTTGTGTTCTGCTGTGAAGACTTTCCACTATAACTGATGTGGTTAATGCAGACTCTATGCCAGTAATTTTAGGTACATCTTTCAGTAAAGCTTCTACTTCTAATTTTGAGTTGTGAAGAATTTTACTTTCTTCAGCATTTACGGCCATCTGCTTTATCAGTTCTATCACCTTTCCTATAACTGTTTCTTTTTTGAGACTAATATCTTGTACAAGTTCAGATCCGCTATTTAGAATTTCGATTTTCTTCTCGGCAACAAAATGTGTGCCCTTTTCCACTATGTGCCGATCGAGTATGTGACCAGCTAATAAGCAGTGCCCGCAGAGTCCTTCCTGACAGTTACGACACCAGAATTCAAGCGTAGAGCCGTGATGAACGCATATTGACTGTAACGATACGTAGTATTTGTTAAGTTAAAGGCTGTATATATCAGAGACTATCAGATCACTCAGAGAGAGGACAAAACATATATATCAAATGTACTTAAAATCTATTTGTAAAATCATAGATTATTAACTAAGCCTCTATAGAATTAAAGAGGTTCAGTATGTTATGGGAGAGAGTGCTTTATTGGTGTTAAATCACTTGTTTTGCTATATAATAATGATGAGTGGAGAATATTACTCAATGTACCTCAATTTGTGGTTTTTGAAAACTTTCAGATAAGTTGAGAAGAGCAAATATTGTTGGAAGCTGTGACACTGATGACCCTGAGTGAGGTGTTCTGCAAGAGGGACATTCGAGACTGCCAAGGCTCTCCACATTTCTCAGGCACATCCTGCAGAAGGTATGTCCACAGTTTGGCAGTAGTATAGGCTCCCGAAGTCCTCTCGAGTATATTTCTGAGCACACTGCGCAAGTCAGTTCGGACTCCATGGCATTCTGGAAAAAAAAATTATCGTCAAAAGACCAGAGTAGAGAGCAATAAATAGATTAGATGTTTGGTCTTAAATTATGCAGTTCTTTTACGTCTGTATTTTATAGTTACTCTGAAAGCAAAAGCAGGCTTCACCCAAATCTGTTTCTTACTTCTCTCTCATTACTTCTTCAGATTTTTATATCCTTGTTAGTACTGTTGGTATTCCACGTTCATATCAGCTGACTGGAATGATTGAGGTATTTTTGGTTCCAGTGAATGCGTGTGCTTTGACTCGACCATCCCCTAACCAGGAAATTTGTGACATAGAATCTGTGTAATTTAAGTTCCATCATTTTTATTAATACATGTTAAACTTATATATAGTTTTTATATGTTTGTTCAAATTAATATTTGTACAGAAAGACTCTTTGTTGTCTGTTTTACCTCTCCATTATTTTTGCTA